>CAWUFW010001645.1:2392502-2687569 GCA_963921515.1 Calotriton arnoldi | reverse complement strand
TGTTCTGTACCAGATGTTGTTGGCACACAGGGAGGTGTGGACTGGTTGCTGTTCATCTGGCGGAGGCATTGTAAAATGTCCCTGTGCACCGCCGTCATCTCATGTAGTACATCCCACTTGGACTCCACGCGGGACATGTGGGAGTCCACACGTGACATGTGTGACTCCACGTGGGACATGTGGGAGTCCAAGCGGGCATGATGGGCAGCCTGCTGCTGTTTGATGTCTCTGAGGAGCCCCACTACCTGGCTGAGCTCTCCGGTGCTGGACTGGTACGCATCAGCTATGCGTACCAGTTGTGGGTCTTCATGCACACCAGCAACGTCTGCAAGCAGCGACCTCTGTCTCCCACCCCTCCCACCACCCCTGCTGACATGTGCAGTGTGTGCAGTTGCACGCACAGATGACCCTGGTCCACCTTGGGGGTTGGTGGTGGTGGTGGTGTCCATGGCCCCAGGTTGGTCCAGGGTCACTGCGCTGGTGTTGCTCCTTATTCCGTCCATGTCGGCAGGGATGGTATTCGTGGTGACAGTCGTTGGAGGGGTGGGTGCAGGGGTGCAGCTGGTGGACCTGCTGGTGCTGCAGCTGGTGGTCCTGCTGGTGCAGCATGTTGACTTGCACCGGATGTGCCAGGTTGTTCATCGTCCGAGGAGGACAGAGGCTGTACGACGCCAGTGAGCTCGGCATCCTCTTGAGCCTGGGACTGGGACTCCTCAGCGTCTGCTGCTGTGTCCCTATCATCACCTGTTTTTGGGAGACACAAACAATGTATGTCATGTTTCTGCAGGCATCAGTGGTTGACACACCTGACAGTTGTGACTGTGCCTCGGGGTGCGGGCCTGTACATTGTATTGTCCTAAGTCGTCACAGTCAGGGGTTGATATTGGTGTGGCACATTGTCCTGCATTATTTGGGCATTTCTATGTATTCTCTGGGGTGTGAACATGGTCTGCATTGATTGTGTTTGGTTGACAGCCAGACCTCCTTCCCACCCACCCACCCAGCCAGTCAGTTATCCCACCATGGAACGTGCTTGCATTGCAGGGAGTGTAAGTTGTCTCTCAGGATGTCAGTCAGTGGTGTCCTGCTGTTTGTTGGTGCACAGTTGGCAGCAGGGCCTTGTGCTCCCCACAGCAGTAGCCAGTGTCAGCCATTTTGTGAGTCCTTCTCCACTCCCTGTGATGTGAGCATGGTTCAGGGTGGTGTTGATGGGACAGTTGTGAGGGTGAGCTATGTCTGTGACTACGACTCCCATCATGCCATTGCCTCCACCCCACTTGCCAGCATTCCCATACTTACTTGCTTTTGTGTGGAGTTCAGTGGGTGTGGGTGTGAGGGCAATGGCAAGATGGCTGACAGTGGTGTCCTGCTGTTGGTTGGTGTGCAGTACCCAGCATGCCCTTGTGCTCCCCACGACACAGCAACAGTGTCAGTCATCTTTGATGGGCCTTTCCACTCTCTGTGGGATGTGCATGCGTGAGTGTGAGCTTGCTGGGCCATGTGGTGGGGGATGTAGGGCTGTGACTACGACTCCCATCATGCTATTGCCTCCACCCCCTTCCCAGCATGCCCATGCTTCCTTCCTTTTGACTCTGCTTCCCTGTGTGGTGGGCTGGCTGTGCTGACAGGATGGCTGGGAGTGTTGCCCTGGCAGTTGTTTGGCTAAGAGTCCCAAGAGTGTCCCTGTGCTTCACACAACATAACCCAGGGTGGTGGTGCTTTGTGGGATCTTGTGTTAGGATGGAGGGCATTGCATTATACCAGGTGGGTACTGTGGAGTTTGTGTTGGGGGGGTGAGGGGAGGTGCTGGTGACTATAGTCAGTGCTGCTAGTCCCCCTTCCCACCCAGCCAGCCAGATATCCCACCATGGAACGTGCTTGCATTGCAGGGAGTGTAAGTTGTCTCTCAGGATGTCAGTCAGTGGTGTCCTGCTGTTTGTTGGTGCACAGTTGGCAGCAGGGCCTTGTGCTCCCCACAGCAGTAGCCAGTGTCAGCCATCTTGTGAGTCCTTCTCCACTCCCTGTGATGTGAGCATGGTTCAGGGTGGTGTTGATGGGACAGTTGTGAGGGTGAGCTATGTCTCTGACTACGACTCCCATCATGCTATTGCCTCCACCCCCCTTCCCAGCATGCCCATGCTTCCTTCCTTTTGACTCTGCTTCCCTGTGGGGTGGGCTGGCTGTGCTGACAGGATGGCTGGGAGTGTTGTCCTGGCAGTTGTTTGGCTAAGAGTCCCAAGAGTGTCCCTGTGCTTCACACAACATAACCCAGGGTGGTGGTGCTTTGTGGGATCTTGTGTTAGGATGGAGGGCATTGCATTCTACCAGGTGGGTACTGTGGAGTTTGTGTTGGGGGGGGGTGAGGGGAGGTGCTGGTGACTATAGTCAGTGCTGCTAGTCCCCCTTCCCACCCAGCCAGCCAGATATCCCACCATGGAACGTGCTTGCATTGCAGGGAGTGTAAGTTGTCTCTCAGGATGTCAGTCAGTGGTGTCCTGCTGTTTGTTGGTGCACAGTTGGCAGCAGGGCCTTGTGCTCCCCACAGCAGTAGCCAGTGTCAGCCATCTTGTGAGTCCTTCTCCACTCCCTGTGATGTGAGCATGGTTCAGGGTGGTGTTGATGGGACAGTTGTGAGGGTGAGCTATGTCTGTGACTACGACTCCCATCATGCTATTGCCTCCACCCCCTTCCCAGCATGCCCATGCTTCCTTCCTTTGACTCTGCTTCCCTGTGGGGTGGGCTGGCTGTGCTGACAGGATGGCTGGGAGTGTTGTCCTGGCAGTTGTTTGGCTAAGAGTCCCAAGAGTGTCCCTGTGCTTCACACAACATAACCCAGGGTGGTGGTGCTTTGTGGGATCTTGTGTTAGGATGGAGGGCATTGCATTCTACCAGGTGGGTACTGTGGAGTTTGTGTTGGGGGGGTGAGGGGAGGTGCTGGTGACTATAGTCAGTGCTGCTAGTCCCCCTTCCCACCCAGCCAGCCAGATATCCCACCATGGAACGTGCTTGCATTGCAGGGAGTGTAAGTTGTCTCTCAGGATGTCAGTCAGTGGTGTCCTGCTGTTTGTTGGTGCACAGTTGGCAGCAGGGCCTTGTGCTCCCCACAGCAGTAGCCAGTGTCAGCCATCTTGTGAGTCCTTCTCTACTCCCTGTGATGTGAGCATGGTTCAGGGTGGTGTTGATGGGACAGTTGTGGGGGGCAATATGTGTGACTGCGACTCCCATGATGCTATTGGCTACACTGACTTGGCCAGCATACATAGAATTCCTTCCTTTGAGTGGTCTTCACTGTGTGTTGGTGTTGTTGTGGTGGCTACATGTGTGGATGTGTGTGTTAGTTCTATTTGTGCCACTGCCTAGCTGTAGTTGTGGTTGTGTTTGTACATGTGTTGGCACAGTTGGATGTGACTTTTTTGATGGCATGTGTTGTGTTTATCTGACTGACATACACATTTTGGGATGATTCTGTTCTAGTTGCTGTGTAATTGCTATGAGTGCATGGTTTGACTCTCCCTTGACAGTGATGTGTGTGTTTTGTGGCAGTTTATTGTGTACATTTGTTGTGTACTCACCAGGCTCTGGGATGTCCTCTAGTCCATATACGCTCACTGGCGGAAGGATGGCCCGCACCTTCTCCTCCCAGGGCCTGAGGTATATTGGCTTGGCAGGAGGGCCACTGCCGGTGTGTTGGCTGTTGATGTAGTCTTGCTTCAGCAGTTTCCGTACCCTCCTGCGCACGTCATACCACCTGTTCTGGATGTCGGTCTTTGTGCGCCGACATGGTGATTGGGCGTTCACCCTGTTGATGATCCTCTCCCACATCTTGGTTTTCTGCGACATGGGGTCTGTTGGACCAATGTGCCAAACAGCTGTGGCTCCACCCTGAGGATCTCGTCTACCAGGACTTCCAATTCACAATCTAGGAACTTGTGATTCTTCTTGGGGGCATGGTGATGGGTGGTGATGGTGAGTGATGTGTGTGTTGGTGTGCAGGTGAGGGTGTGTGAGTGTGTGTTTTGCTGGGTGTATGTGAGGTAGGTATTTGTTGGTGTGCTGATGGTGTGTGGCTTGTGTGAGGGATGAGCTGTGGGTGTGTGGTTGCTTTCTCTTGGGTGCTGGCAGTGGAATGGCATTTGCAAAGGCTCATGGTAGTGATTTGTGTCCTTTATATAGGTGGAGTTGTGGGTGTGTCTTTGTTCTCTGTCCCCACCCCCCCAGTATTTATTGGCTTGGTAATTGCTTGTTTGGCCTTTTTTGGTTGATTTTTCCTTTGTGCTGTTTGTGTATGTTGGAAACGTTCTTGTGACCGAGTCGGACCCTGCATTGGTCTCGTACGGTGTTTTCCGTTTCGTTCACGCTGTGTTTGTGCAGTTTTCTATGCTGCGTACGCGTCGGTCGCGGTGTATTGTGTTGCTTCGGCTCGGTTTTGTATGCGTGTCGGTCGTACGGCTTGTCCTCCGTCCGACTCGGTCGTGTTTTTCGCGCCTTGCATCGTACTTTGCGGTTTGGAGTTGGCGGGTACGATTCGGTCGGATTTGTTCCGGGTGCGTGTCGGTCGGTTGGATTCGCGTGTTTTTCCGGCCGGATTGCTATTTTCCGAGCGGCTCGGTCGGTCGGCTTGGTTTCCTAACGTGTCGGTCGGATTTATCGCGGCTTGCATCGTACTTGGCGTGTCGGGCGCCACTGGTACCTGTCGGTCGGTAATTTTTCCGGCTCCGTGTCGGTCGGTGCTTTTTCCGGCCCGAATCGGAATCGACCCCTAAGTAGTTACTCGGCTAGTCCCTGAAAAAATATTAAACGCAATAGAAAAAGGCGACCTGCTCTATGGTATTTCCCTGAATTTAAAAAAATGGAAACAAAAAGGTAGGACACAAGAATGGAGATGGGGGAAGGATTATGGTACAGAAGAGAAAAATAAATATAAATCAGTTATTGACGAGTACAAAGCGTTACTTATTACGGAAAAAACTAGGGGGCACATTTACAAGCCCCTTGCGCCACTTTTGCGTCACTTCTCCCATGTTAAAAGTGACGCAAAAGTGGCGCAACGGGCTTGTAAATCTGCCCCTAACTACTTTACCAAAAAAATAAGCACTGCTAAAACTCTACAACAGAGCTGTTTAAAACAATCACTTCCCCTTCAAATTTTGACCAAAATAAATCTTTTACCCCGGATCAAGGTTTCTGTGATGAACTTGCTGATTTTTTTCAGATGAAGGTAAACAGCGTTTTTGACGACTTTTTGCCCAATCAAAAAATGTGAACCATGCAGTTGATTCTCCTAGCTCAGAGTCTGTGGGGCTGTATGATAATTCCGTTGATGTTCCAAATGGTCTTGATAATTTTTCTCCTCTAACTGAAGACAAAGTGATAAGACTGCTGGAAACCACTAAATCTGGTTCCCCTTTGGACCCCTGCCCACCATATGTCTATGCAAATGGTTTCAAGTACAATTGTGGTACATCTGGTGAAACTACTGAACAATATATTGATTTCAGGTCAATTTCCAGTAGCACGGAAAAAGACATGGGTTTGTCCTATTTTAAAAAAAAAAACCTTCTCGGGACCCTGCTACCATAAAAAATTACCAGCCTATTTCCCACATACCGCTTCCAGCAAAAATACTGGAAAAGTCCATAAATGAAGATCTGATGGCTTTTTTGGACACCAACAATATTTTCGATCCATTGCAACATGGTTTCAGGCTGAAACATTGCTTTGTATCAGTCTTAGTTGTCGCCATTGAGGAGATTCGACTGTTAGTAGACAAGGGAGGAAGGGCTGTGCTGATCCTGTTGGATCTCTCAGCCGCGTTTGATACGGTTAACCACTCAGTGCTTATCAACCGGCTAGAGAGGGTGGGGAATAGAGGCTCTGCCCTTGCTTTTCTAAGTTCCTTCCTATCCAACAGGGAACAAACCGTTGACTTTGGAGGTTACACCTCAAATTCATTCCCTCTTCCATGTGGGGTGCCCCATGGATCATCGTTAAACCCCACACCTTTTAACATCTATGTCACCACCCTGGTAAAACGTATTCAGTCACATGGTTTTTCTGCGATATCCTATGCAGACGATACGAAAATAGTCATATCAATCTCATCTGACATCAGCGTTGTTGCCAAAAATGTTAACAACTGTTTGGCTCATATTTCAATCTGGATACATGAAAACTGTCTTAAGTTAAATACGGAGAAAACAGAGGTGATTCTTTTTGGAAACTGTATTTCGTTCTGGAATGATTTATGGTGGCCTGCTAATCTTGGCCCGCTTCCATCCCCAGTTCGGAAGGTAAAAAACTTCGGAGTCATATTTGATGGGCAGCTCTGCTTTTCTGAACAGACAAATCACATAACCTCTTGTTTTTATCTTCTTAAGACACTAAAAAGAGGTCTTTCCATTTATGCCCTTTGACATGCAAAAATGGTTGTGGTGGCATTGGTCTTATCTAAGTTAGACTACTGCAATGCACTATATTTGGGAATTCACAAACGTCTTTGATCAAAGCGTCAATCACTGCAAAATGCGGCAGCCTGCTTTCTTTTAAAAATCCCCAAGTTTAGTCCCTTCTCCAAGAGTATTTGTGACCTTCACTGGTAGCCTGTCTGTGAAAGGGTAAAATTGTATGGAATTGGCCCTCATTATTTTTAGAGGACTTTTAAGTGGCATGTTTCATGTCGTGACTTAAGATCATCCTCAACCAAATTGGTGGTCATTCCCAAAATAAAGAAGATCAGTTGTGGAAGCAGAAGCTTTTTATACTTAGCTTGCAAACTCTGGAACTCTTTGCCCTTGCCTATGAGATCTTAAACAAATCTGGATCCTTTTAGGAAATCTCTGAAGAAATGGCTCCTTGTTTCTTGTAGTACGTATGCCTTTGTCTTTTGTCAGCTAAATTGTAGGCCGCTAGCACCAAGACACCTCAGTATTTGCGCGCTTCAGAAAATTTGATTTACTTAACACTGCATGAGGTATAGGTAAGTCACCCCTTGCAGGCCTTATATCCCTAAAGCAGGCTCCACTATATCCCATGTGTGGACATATCTGCATGAGCAGATATGACCCTGCAATATCAAGTTCATTCTTGTATATAGTAAGTGCACAGGGAAGCCATAGAGAGTGCATGGGCTGGATACTTGCCATTATGAGTTTCCTAGCTCCATGATGGCTTCCTTGTACCCTAAAATGTTTGGTACCGAACATCTCATCTTAATAAATCCTCACTGATGATGATGGATTTATTAATAAATGCACACAGGAGACACCTTAGAGGGTCCCCTGAAAACCTACCAAGCACTGGTCTGGTCTCTGACTAGTCTTAGCCAGCCTGCCACCACTAGGCATGTTTCTGACCTCATGGGGTGAGTGCCAGCACTCCCAGAGACCGGGAACAAAGCTTCACACCTCCTTCAGGCCAGGATGGCCACCAGGGCAGGAAGATTCAAAGGCAATGCCGCCTTTGAAATGCAACCCAGGCTTCTCTAGATAGTGGAGGATGCCATCCCCCTTCTCTGCTCCACATTTGGCGCAAGGACAGGCGGGAAAATTAGTTAGATTAGGAGGTGTGCCCACATTCAGCCAGCACCACCCCTAAGATGGGACAGGTGAGGTGAGCACAACTTTTCCAATTCCTCCATCTTGAGATCGCAGGAATTAACCTATCATGGCTAGGGTGGTGCCCCTTCCCACATGAGGTGGTCACTTAGAAGGTGTAGACACCCTAACGGTAGGTAGCCCATTGGCTACTACCTGGCTCCCCCTGTAACACCCGGAAATTCAGTTTTTAGGTGGCATCCCTGGACCCTGAATGGTAGATTTGATGGACACAAAGAAGATACGGACACAGAAGAGCTGCTGACCCGAGAACGGAAGCCCTGCTGCAGAATTTTGGCGCTAAACTCTGCCTGCTGCCTTAAGGACTCGACAATCGTGGTTTGCTGTCTCGTCCTGCAACTGTGAGGCCTCCAAGAACCCCAGAGCTCCTCCAGCCTTCTACAAATCGGAAAAGAACTCCCTTGGAGTAGAAGTACTACTCCCCTACAGTCTACAGGCACCGAACTCGCGAAGTCCGGTTTGTCGACTTGCTCCTCCCCGGCAACTCTGACGCAGCAACCAAGCCAGAAGAGGTACATCTGCTCCGGATGGTCAGATCTGTCTCCACACCAAGTGTGAAGGCACCAGGATCGGACTACCTGCAACCTACAGAGAGACGAAGAGTCCGATCTGGACTCCAACTGCCCAGAAAGCAAGCACTTTGAGACCCCTGAGACTCACTTCCTGGGTGGCCCAGCTGTCTTGGAATCATTCCTGCCACCTGCCTGCCCCTGACTGCGAGGACATCTCAATGCATGCTGCCCGACTGACTTATCTGCTCTGCAACTAGCCCTCCCGTCATGGGTGCTGATGAGCCAGCTGTGCTCCGATGGTCCTGAGGTCCTTGTGACCTGCTCCCTCGAGTGGGAACCCCCCCAGACTTACCTGTAAGTACCCTGGTGCAGTGTGTTTTCTGGTGGCCCCCTTCTCCGTAGCTCCTGCTACTAACGACCTCAGCACCCTGCTCCCGGCCAAACCCCGGACTCTCCCGACAATCCGCTGGTGGAACATTGGACCTGGCCTTGTTACTTACCTAAATCAAGAAGGTGAACCTCGAGACCAACTGTATGATTTTATGTGCATTTTTCTTTTTTCTCCCATAGACTTCAATGGTGCGTAATAGCGCTAAAAGTGTATTATTTTGCGAACTTTGAAAATTCATATCTTAAAAAGTACTTACCTTAGAACGAGGTCCTTGGTCTGAAAAACCAAATAAAAGTTGGTGTTATTTTTGTAAATTGGTCTCGGATTTATTCGTGTGTGTATCTCATTTATTTCCTTTGTGAGTACAAGAAATGCTTAGCACTACACTCTGATAAGCTTAACTGCTCGCCCACACTTTCACAAGTGCGTTAGTACTATCTACTTTTGCCTCTGTATACCAATCTGGGACTCACTGGACTCTCTGAACATTGTACTTCATTTTAGTGCACTATATAGAGAGCCAGCTTCCTACATGCTGTATGCAGAATACCCAGGCCTGATGGCAAGAAGGGCCAAGGGCCTTCAGAAAATACTTGATGCCTTTGGCCTCTTTATGGATCGTAAGACAAACTTGACCAATGTTTTCACTATGACCTGTGGGCCCGATTCAGTGAAAACTCGCTACCACCCCATTTGTGACACTTTGATTTGGAGTGTCCTGACCACTCTGGATTCTGGTTTTAATTGGGAGCATCTTTGTACTGTCAGGCAGCATTAATTCGTCAGTGCCATTAAAGCAATAAACTATCAAAGCAATTCTCAAGTCCCTATTTTTTAAACATTTTGAGGATGCAAGGGCTGCTAGAAAGTATTGGAAATCTTTAGCTAAAGTGCATTCTCTTTTATTGACTTCTGCTCTTATGGAAACTTAACTTTCCTTTGTGGTAAACACTCAGCACAGATTTTATCTCACTCGCTTTCGGCTTAATCTAATTACATTTTTATCTTCTTTTCCCATGTAATGGTTCCTGGTTTGCAGAGTTTCCGTGTTGCTCTTGCGATAGTCACTCCCTCAGGGCAGTCTTCATTTTATGTCTTTTTGTAAATTTAATGAGAACTCAAGAAACGGTGTTTGGTACCGATGCTTAGCGCTGTAAATAAGAGAAGGTGTAGACCGACCTTTGTTTTTCCACAACGGTTCCCTCTAATGCTATTTGCTTAGCTGCAATTCATTTTGTTCAGAGTGCACTCAGATGTAGGAAGAGATTAGAGTAGCCTGTCTGCTGGCTAGTTGTGATCAGTGAGGTATTTCATGTTCTTTAAATTATTAACTGTTTATTTATGTATATTTTTAAAATGAGGAACTGTTCATCAATATGCCATTTTTATATGATTGTTGTGCTAATTTGTTCCGTGCATTTGTTTGGTTTCAAATACGCTGAATAAAATATTTATTTATATTATATTGATCTCCTGGACTTTTTAGTGGAGGTTCTTTAGATTCTCTACTGACTTCGGACCTTCTTTGCAATACTGAGTTTGAGTCCTTCTAGGGATCTGATTTGTTGTTCTGCAGTTTGACCTCAGAGTTACATCAGCCAGCTCTCGCTTTAGGTTGCCAGCTTATGGTTTTCGGACACCCAAGTCCACCATGTCAAAACCCCCTGCTAAGCACTGTTGGCTCTGTTCCTTCTCGTTTTCGGGTTTGAGTATAGAAGAACGAGACGGATTTTTGGAATGAGTTTACCTCAGATTTCTTCCACGGGCTGTAGTTATGGTTGTATTAAAACCACGTAGAAGGTTTGATAGCCCTTGAATTGTTCAATTAAAATTCAACTATGTGATGGTCGCTCCATGCATAGGGGCTGTTTCCAGTAACCAAGAGTAAGCCTATTAGGAAAATACTGAGTCAAGAATGTGGCCTGCCAAGTTGGTGTAATCAGTGAATTGTTGGTGGAAGCAGAGCGCTTCAAGGGTGGAGAGAAAGCAGAAGGTCTGGTGTAGTGCAGGTTTGTCGAATGTTGAGGTCCCTTAGCATACACGGGTTTTTGTGCTCTATAGTGGTGTCAGCTACAGAGGCCAGCAAGTTGTTTTTTGGGAAGGTCCATAAATAAAAGGTCGCAGATGAAGAGTAGCGAACTATCATTGATACACATTCTGGAACAGCAAAGTCCTTGAAGTAACATGAAGGCATGGTGTTTTTGTTCACCACTGGTACTCCTCCGCCAGAGGGTGATTTCTGTAGAGGGGTAGCTATCTGCCGGGTACTTATTTGTGAGTATGGGCGCATGTCAAGGAAGGTGGTTGGAGCTGCGTTTGGGCAGGTCTAAGGTCAGTGGCTGGCTGTGTCCATTTGAGGTCTGGGCTTCCTCCTAGGATCAGATATTGTCCTCATTAATGGCCTTTATAAAGTATTCATGTCTGTAGCAGTCCATTGATAATTCCTCTGATTGCGACTGATGCACAATTAGGTAGTGGGGGAGCAAAAAGATTGAAATTCGGTGCCTCATGTTGCGACTCTTGCTGGTATTGCAGCAGACTGTAAAGATTCAATCTCAGTCATGTGAGAGCCAAAGATGTCCAATTGCAAGTGTAGGAGGAGAGTTACTAGCAAAGCACTGTCGTTGGAAGGTTTGAACAGCAGCAGGATAGTGGAAGGGCCGGAGAAAAGGCCTATGGAGCCTGGGGCATAGGTTAGGGGTGGCGTTCAGAAGACATGGGTCAATGTGGTAGGTAGTGCAGGAAAGGTTCTGGGGCTATACAGTCAGAATCAGCCAGGAACAACTTGCCTGTAAACTTTCGTATGCTGTAAAGTTCACGCTCATCATGCTAGTTTGAACTCATTTTTGCTCTCTCATATTTGTATTTGTTTTTGTTTTCCTTTGGATTCAGTTGTGTTAGTTATTGGAGTTTGTGCTTAGATCCCTGTTTCCTTTTTTTACTGCAGTGCGCCTTCCTTCCTTTCCCTGGGTTTGAGGGTTTTATTCTGTTTCAACCTTGGGCTCATCATCACCTTAACGTTTGGAGAAGCAGATAAGACCAGAAATAACTGGTCTTATAAATATTGATGTAAGGAGGTTGTTCAGTTCAGAATTAAGCCTATGGTTAGACGTTTCTACCAAAAGCTATAAGAGAAAAAGTTCCGGAGCATTTGCTACCTGCTCCAAGCAAGAAACGGGGAAGAAATTACCCATTCCAGAGAAAACAACTTGTAATTCATGTAAGGAAATGAGGAGATACCTCCCGGTATAGTAAATTCCTGCGGATATAATGGGGAACTCGTAATAGGGCCCAGTCTGTATTTGACTTCTTACCCCATTTAGCCCAAGGAGGTTGACCAGTTGAATCCCGCTGTGATCCCCCATTTAACACTTGTACTAAATGCTCACTGTAATATCATATCATATTAGAATGATGGTTAAATATTTGGCAGCATTCTACTTACCATACTTCATCAAGAGCTGTTAAAGTGCTAGAGAATAAAGACATAGTCACTCAACAAAAAAATCAAACTCTGTAGATATTTTCAGTGTAAGGCCTGAATAACATCTAGTATTTGTTCGGCAAGATTTTTTAATTTGTAGTAACTGGAGTTATATATATATTAATAATAAGGATATCTGCATTGAACATATTTCTGTCTAATAATGAAGTTGATAAAGCCATCAATTTTTGGTCTTAAGTAATCAATTCAATACAGTTCCTATTTACGTCAGATGTTAAAAGGATGTCCAGACCAACTCCAGCATGGCCTTTTAAACTAGGAATTGCAGATTTTGAGTATACCTGGTAGCCAGTTAATTAAAATTCTTGTACATTGTAAACACACTGTATGTGAATCATAAAAAAAGAGAAACTACCTCTGACTATAAAAGGCTCAAGGCCAGGAATATTCCAGTGCACAATGTAAATAACATTAAGACACTTTGGGCCTGATTTAGAGTTCGGCAGATGGATACTCCCTCACAATGTAATGGATATCCCATCCGCCTTATTACAAGTGCCATGGCAAATAAAGCACTTGTAATTAGGCGGATGGAGTAACCCATCTGCCAATTTCTAAATCCCCTCTTTATTCTTAGACACTTAGATGCCCCAGACATTTGGGCATACCTTCTGCCTGTATGAATTTCTGCAAGACAAGCTCTATGCATCTCAATCACTTCTTTGTTAATTTATAGAAGGTCTAAATTCTAACGTCAGGCTTGGTATTGCTTGACCAGTAGGCTACATTTGAGACCATCTCCCACGCCATACTTTTGGAGCGCTTGACAGATATGAGGCTAATAGGGACAGTCCTAAAATGGTTTCCATCTTTTTGATCTCAACTTATGCAAACAGTCTGCCTAGGTGAAATTCGATCCCTTGATAAATCTATTTTGTTTAGGGTGCCACAGGGCTCAGCTTTGAACCCAACACTGTTCAATGCATATGGCGAGACTGATAGATTCTTTTGGTCAAAACGTTTTTGCATAAGATGATGATACACAATTCATATTAAGACTGGATGGAAATCCTTTGCAGTTTGTCCGCTTAGCGGGAAGAAGATACAAGCTGGATCAGAAGTAACTCCCTTCCCTTAAATGGGAACAAAACTGAAGTAGTCATCCTTGGAAAACCTTCCCTATGGTTTCAAACATGGTGGTTGTCAAAACTGAGTCCACCAACAATCTCAGTGAAACTGGTAAAAAATGTAGGAATAACATTTGATTCTGATCTCGCTTTTAAACCACATATACTCACGATCCCTTCACATGTATGCACCTTCTAAATTTCATTTGAACGATTCTCCCTTTTCTCCCAATGTCTTCAAGAGTTACAGTGGTCCGAGATTTATTATTCTCATGCTTTAACTAGTGTATTTGCCTAGTGGTTGGTCTCCCAAAATATCGTACTCACACAGTCCACGCAGTTCAGAATGCGGCAGCAAGGTTGGTCCTTGGACTGAACCGTAAATCGCCAATCTCAAATTATCTCTGCCAACTCCACAGGCTGCCAGACATGAATAGCATGTTTTAAGGCACTATGCTTATGCCATAAAGCGCTGTATGACACAAGAAGGAATAACTATATGGCCTCCCTTTTTGTCCGTTACGCTCCATCATGGATTTTGGGATCAGCATCTCAAAATCTACCCTGCATTCTAAGATATAAAAACTGAGAATAGGAGGAAGATCTCTTTCAGTTATTGTTTCTAAGGACTGAAACGCAATGCCTATCTCTCTAAGGTCACAAAATAATTTTCTATGTTTTCAGCTGGAGACTTACCTTTTTGACTTAATTCTGTAAGAACTATCGAGATACCCGTTTTGCCTCTCTGTCTCTCTTTCCATTTAGTGATAGGGAATACAAAGCTCCTGGATAGTGCTTTTTGAGGTCAATAATGTGCTATATAAATGGTACATTCATTCATTCATTCTACTACAGACCTGGTGCCCTGGAACTGAAGAGTTCCCCTCAGTATTCTCAGGGGTATTATTAATTGAATTGTCAAAGGCTGATTCTGAGACTTCTCAGAGGACCTGGTGTGTCTGAGGTAAGGGTGATGCCCTCCACTAGCCTCACATTATAACGTAAAAAGAATTGAATGTCTCCAGTGAAGGGTCACAGTTCTTGAAAGGAGGAAAAAGCCTCGCAGGCACAAAAAACTCCATTCACATTTGGTCAGATGATGAATTAGATGTAGATTTGTCAGTATCGAGAAGGACTGGCATACAGGCATGACACAGCAGGACTGGATTTGGTGCTAGAACTAGCTTGGAACTAACAAAAAAACGATTGCAACTCAGTTCAATGATTTTTCTGCAACCTTTTAGATCTTAAACAAAGGATGTGACCTAGAGGTACAGGAAACAAGAGTACGCCATGATGGATTTCAATATTGTTTCTGTCTCCATCTTGCCTTGTGCCAATGGGTATTGCAAATTCTTGGTCTACAATTTCTGTGATTTGTAATGCTTTCAGACAAGATGATAACACCCGCCTCCCTTCCCCCGTACATACATCAGAAGGTAGTTGCTCTTAGGAATTCCTGATCGCGCCCCAAATTTGCCAGGAAACAGACAAAGGGTTCCTACCTTTCCCAGAGAAAAATACCTGCCATCTATTCACGTTTTAAGATTCTACAAAGGCCCAGACATGATACTTAAGTAGAACTTTATAGGAAATCGTCTGCATTTATATTTAATATTACTTTTCTGCCTCCGTTTACTTTAATGATCAACCAGGAAGTCAGGTTTTCTTCTTATATTTTCTCTTTAAAGTATTTACAGATAAGAGGAAAAAATGCCAGCTTTTGGTGAATTTTCCACATTTTTGTACCGACAGGAACATTAAAATACCTGTCATTTGGTATAAAAACTTTGAGGTGGCAACCCTAAGCAGACACTCTGAGGAATGCTGAACCACCGCCAACCGGCACGGCGAACACACCAATACTGCAGACTAGAACAGAATGCTTCCCAGGAGCATGCAACAGCTGAGAACACCAGGGATGCAAAGCCTGAGACCCCATGAGATAGCTGTGGATAAAATGGAGATAAGCCTAATCACTCCATTGAAGAGCTCTTGCAGTGCAGTTGTAACAACAATACTATTCTCTTGTCAACAGAAGGTGTAGCTCGCAACACAACCCACTCTGTCTCTAACTGGGATAGACTATGATTTCCCGACATCTAATTACCCCCTCACCCTGTTACTATTAACATCTTGCTTCATTACTGGCATAGTGCCCCGATCCAGTGTCCAGTGTAATAATTTGAGCCTAGTGGTTGCTCTCAAGCCATTATAAAGATGGACTAGTAATGCAACCATCAATCTGTATCTTGGCTGCTCGCTTTAGTTTACTGGTGTGACATACCAGGAGTGGGACAAATTTACATAGGATAAGATGGTCATCATAATCTCACAAACCTTGCCTGTTCTTGTGGAATTTTTTGGGTACAGCTGCACAAGCACAAGATTTGCCTTCTCTCATTGGATGGTCTTGCAAGATCTCCTAGTCTTGTGAGATTTCAAGGGAACAGCCTCAGGTCTGGCAAAGATGTGAGATGAGAGGTAAAAGCTATGGACCAGGATGGGGACCGAAATGTTGGAAGGCTGTTATGTCCTTGAAGCTTCAGATCAGGAGGCCAGCCAGCTAACCCTTGGAGTCACTCTGGATTCTGGGTTCAAGAGATGCAGGTCCAGTCTTTCTCACCCAGGCAAGAGGGCAGCAGGCAGCAGGTCAGTACAGCAGGGCAGCTGTTCCCTCAGAGCAGCAGTCCAGCAAGGTGACAGTCCTTGTAGTAGCACAGCAGTCCTTCTTCTTGGCAGAGTATCCATAGGTCCAGTGTACTGAAGTGGTGTCTGAACATTATATATACCCAGTAGGGCCTTTGAAGTGGGGAGAAGCTTCTAGAGGCATGCCTTTGAAGTGCACAAGTACCCTGCCTTCCTGGTCCTGGCTCCAGACTAACTACAGGGGGTATGCAGCCCTTTCGTGCGAAGACAGGTCACAGCCTACTCAAGCGTAAGTGGGGATGGGCTCAGCTCCTCCCTCCCATCATGCCAGTGATGGCCCATCCAGTCATACCTAAGCTCCCCTTTGTGTGTGGCTGCCTAGGAGGAAGATACAAAGCCCAACTGTCACCCACACCCAGTCATGCGACCCAGAGACAGGCTGTAGACACCAACTGGCCAAGGCAAGAAAATGCCAACTTTCTAAAAGTGGCATGTGGCATTTTCCAAATTGTAACTTAAAATCCGACTTAGCCATAAATTAGGATTTTAAATTCCAATTCCAGAGATACCAAACATGAAGGGATTACCTGTTTCCATTTGGAAATTACACTTATAAAATGAAATAAGATAATTCCAATGTTATCCTATGGGAGAGGTAGGCCTTGCTGGACTGAAAAACGAATTTTAAGAGTTATTTACTACCAGAACATGTAAAACTTCAAAGTACATGTCCAACTTTTTAAATACACTGCAACCTGCCCTTGGTGCTATCCAGGGCCTACCTCAGGGGTGACTTCTATGTATTAAAAAGGAAGGGTTGGCTCTGGCAATAGGATTATTTTGCCAGGTTGAAATGGCAGTTTAAAACTACATACACACAGGCTGCAGTGGCAGGCCCGAGATATGTTTAACGTTCTACTTAAGTGGGTGGAACAATCAGTGCTGCAGGCCCCACTAGTAGCATTTAATTTACAAACCCTGGGTACAGGTAGTGCAACGTTACTAGGGACTTACAAGTAAATTAAATATGCTAATTGGCTGGAGAGAGCACAAGCACCTTAGCACTGATTAGCAGTCGTAAAGTGTGCAGAGTCCTAAGGCCAGCAAAAATGAAGTCAACAAAAACAGGAGGTCTGAAGGCAAAAAATTAGGGGGAAACCACACCAAGAATGCCAGGTCTAACAGCCACTAAGTGAGAAGGCTAAGAAATTCTGGGGCCCTGAAAGTGGAGGTGGAGGCAAGCACACAGAATAGCTGAACACTAACAAGAAGCATAAAATGCCACAGTGAAATGCAGGTGAAATAGCACCTACTTTAAACACAATAGATATTGTTTTTGATCAATAACTGATCACAAACACCGTACAGTTTGTGATAAAAAAGAAAGTATATAGGATTGTGATCCTTCTGCCTAAAAATGGAAGCTCTTCAAACCACTGTTCCCATTGACGAACCAACTACGAACCCCAAAGTATCTTACGAAGCCATGGACAACAAATGGTGCAACTTATTGAGGAGCAAGAGTCTGACATTGTGGAATCATATGTCTCATTATGTACAATCAAGAATTATTGGGTCGGGAAATATGCTTATGTCCTAGTTTAGGGATAGGGGCTGATGGCCCGTGAAATCCGATGAACAAGAAGTGCTAGCAACACCAGGTCAAAGGCTTCACAATCATGCGGGACACATCTAGGTTCTTTCGATGGGGCAGAAAGCTACAAGGACAGCTACAAGTGAGTCTATATGCACAAGGGCACTCACTAGGACTTTTGAGGCCGTCTTTGAGCTATTTGGTTTGGCTAATGTACAAACCCACTGTGCCACGTCTTTTATCCATTTCGAGTCCTAATATGCTTGTAATTAGGAAGCGTGGCTGGAGAAATTGCTTACACCTTTGGCATCAGCGAGTACAAGAGAGCTATACTTCAAATCTGCCTGTGTTTATTCCATCTCAGAGATGAAAAAAAGGCGGCGGTCCTTACTGAGTATCACCATTGCCTGGAGAGAGGCTTTGAACGCATGGGTGAATTCCCTACACAGCAATGACAGACTTCATTTCCCATGTAGTTTGGAGACGTCCTGGCCATCTTTGATATCTGGGTATACTTTCCATTGCGGCACACGCTGTCTTTCCTTGGCAACCGTGATATGTTGCTGCAGCCAGGTCCTTGTTTCTTGGATCTAGGATTCCACATGCAAAGAACAGTAGCCTCCTTTTGGAGTTGTTTTGATTGACATTGGAAATACAAAGTATTCTTAAAGTAGAGTTATGTTGTGAAAGAAAACTTTGGGAATGTTATCCTTGCAATGGTTTCTGCTAGAATGGCGTCAAGAAAGGATAGATCCTCCCTTTCCTGGAGAAGCACAACCAGGGCCCAGTGACTTCAGAAATCACTATCTAAGCACTCAGCAGCCATTCTAAGGAAACAGCATTGATAAGGCTATTTCTAGCCACCCCCACAATAAAATCAAAAGCTGACTCTGGTCGCCTAGCCTTCTTTTATGAAAGACTCCCAACACATTTTCTGAATGTAAAGTGTAAGATGAAAATGTGATTATCCTTAGTGATGGTGGCAAAATGGTCTTACCACAGACCACAGACCCACCATAGTACTAGCTTGAGGTCCTTTTTTAGGAATGAGCAATCCTATTTATGTATATGCCTATTGATTCAGAGTTTTTTAAAACAATTCTATTGGTTTTCAGGAGCCGATAAAACAATCATCATTGCTCACGATGCAATGTATGCCGCTCTCCCATAGTGCAAAATTATACGTGCATGTCACTTTACACACAGAACAAGCATTTGCAATGCAATAGGTCATGATTGGTCTGAGCACCGTGGTTCGGCGCTCAGCCAGCGAATGGGAGCCTGGTCATGTTCTCCACCCAAGCTGTAATACAGCCTGGGTGGAGAACATGCAAAGTGCGCATGAATATTTGGCTGGCCTGAGACGGCCGGCCAAACATTCATGCACACTTGGAGTGGGCAAACCACTCCTCCTCCTGCTACTCTGTCATCGGATAGTTCACTTTTATAATATATGATGTATCCTGCCATTGTGTATTGCCCTGGGGTCGCTGGCTTTGAATGTTGTTGAGGAAAGAGTGGCTACAATTCTAGATCTCTCTCAGACACTATCACTGCGACTGTTCTTTTCCCAAGTATAGAACAACAACGATGTCTCAACCGGTATTATTGAGAGAACTAATTAGCAAGTATGTACACGACATTACAAGAAAACAAAATAGGAAGACTCATAATTTTGGTTTAAATGTGCTCAAGGCATCATATATTTGGATAGATATAAGAAAAACAATGGTTGTGGAAACAATTGGGAACAGTTGTATTAGCACTGTAAGCAATTATTGCATGGGCAACCCGAAGACATTGTGCACGCAAGTGCTCGTGACACTCAAAGGTGAACGGCGCAGTTGACAAGTGGAAAAACAGCAAGGGCGCAATGTGAAAAGGTGACTGGTATATACAACGACTTTTGGTTCAAAAAAGGATTATTTACACAGATTTATCACATATTTCAGACATTTTAAAGTGAACCATAGTAGAAGAGGCACCGCAAGTCGCGCTGGTATGTCGACGGCGTTTCGATCCTAGTCAATGGGGATCATCATCAGGACCAGGTTGCCATTTGAAGGTGCTATACAGGGGAGGGAAAAGGGGAAACTGAGACAAGGGAAGGAGGGGGCGCGAGAACACATCAGGTGTGTGGGGGAAGTGGACTAGTGAAGCATACCTGAGGGAGGTGCGAAGGCACGAAGGCGGGTAGGGCAGCAGGGCTTATCCTATCGGGAAGGCTGTGAATCCAGGAGAAGAGGCCCTGTAGAAAATAGGTGGAAAGAGCCAATTAGGAGGAGTCCAGCATGGGCCAGGGAGGGAGTGCTGCTGCCAGGTGAAGTAGCTGGGGGTGTCCTTACCGATGGGGAAGTACGGAGCAGAATCGCCTAGGCAGAGAGTCCCTGCCAGAGGATGGAGCCAGGTTGGGCTGGTCCTTCCAGTGAAAGAATTAAGAAATTGAAGAATATAATGTCCGGTACCGAAGGAATCCGGAGTGGGGACTGCCTGGAAGTAAAAAGGGCCGTATGAGTCCGTGTGGAACTAAGAACACGCGCCTGACGTGGCGCGGAAAAAGTGGTCCAAACTTACCGGAAAATGAATTGGAGGCATGGGCCTGAGGGTCGGAATAGGGTAAAGAAAGGGTCGGAGCCCCGATCAACTGTCGGCCGGCCGGCTGGAGGAGCAGGTAGCTGAGGAGCCGTCTAGTGGGTCCACCCTGAACGATAGGATACAAAGTAGGGGGTCAGAGAAATGGAGCCCAGGGGAAGACCGGGTGTTGGAGGAGCGGCGGGGGAAACCGCGGGCTATGGGGCTTACCGCAATTCAGTAGAGCCAATTCGGGTCGGGCGAAGAGCTGAGGAATGGTGATGTGGGTCCTGGGTCGGAGTCTGCGATCTCCAGGAGGCTGCCACCATAGTGATCGGCTGGGTGTGATTTACGAAGGCGCGGTGTGTGCTGGATGTTAAGAAGAAGTGACGGGGATGCCGTACGGAGCGTAAACGTCAACCCGCATTGGGGGCGTGGCCTGGGAATGACTGCCCAATAGTCAAGGAGACCAGGCAGACGTTCCAGGTCAGAGCAACCGGACAAGGTGCAGGGCAGAGATAGGAAAGACCAGGGGGGGGGGGTTGGAGGGGAGCGCGAGGAAGGAAGGGACAGGGTGGGGGAACAAATAAATAAAACACTCAGTTGGAAACCATCAATTAAACATATACACAAAGTGGAAGCACTGGATAAACAAAGACCTTGCCAGTTCCATGTAATAGAATGATGTGGGCACAAACGGATACCTGTAGAACATCCCAGATAAGCCCATAATTAGGTGGAGGGCTCAATCTATAGTACATAGAGCAGCGGGATGTGGCAGAACAAGCAGGTTATTTTATCTAATGCAGGGGTCCCAGCCGAATTGGTGGTCCGGGGCTGGGGGTAACAATGGGAAAAGCCAAGGATCTGGTGATCTCTAGGTAGAAGCTAAATTAAAGAGTTACAATTGGACGGTACTGTTCCATTCATCAATGGTGTTTAGTCCAAGGTTCACAGAATTGCATCTGGTGATCCATTTACATTCACTCCTATTCAGTAGTAGTTGAAGATTACCGCCCCTGGTGGGTAGTGATGGTTGATCAATGACCTGCCACGTCATTTCCAATTCACTGTGTTGCTTCTCGATGTAGTGGGACACCAACTGGGCGGTCATGACCTTACAGTGAATGCGGCTCTTGTGCTGGATTATTCGCTGCTTGACCATTTGGGTTGTTTGGCCAATATAGATCAGGTCGCAGGGACAGCGGATGGCATAGATCACGTTACTAGAACGGCAATTGGTGAAGGTTTTCAGTTTGTGGGTCATGTTGTTGGTGGTGAAGTCCTTAGTGTTCAATGTAAGGCAACATACCACACAGTTCTGGCATCTGTAGTGTCCAATGATGGGTGGGAGGCCCCATGTGGCCGTAATAGATTCCTGTAGGCTTGGTTTCGTGGGCCATGTGATCGCATGAACGAGATGGTTGGAGAGGCTATCGCCTCTTTTATATGAGAAGAGCGGGGGTTGTTGGAATGGTTCATGTGTTCTCAGTATAGACCAGTTTTTCTTGATGATCTTGCTGACCTGATTACTGCAGGGACTGAACGTGGTGACAAAAGGAATCCGAGTGTTGGCTTGTCTGTTCTGGGGCGTGAGGAGCTTTTCTCGGTGACAGTACCAAGCTCTTTTACGAGCCCGGGAAACCAATCGTGGTGGATAACCTCTTTGGAGGAGTTTGTTCGAGAGGATGGCTGCCTCACGAAAGTAGTCTTTACGCCACTTGCAGTTTCTTCTGATGCGAAGGAATTGCCCGTAAGGAAGGCCATCACGGAGACTGCGGGGATGGTAGCTAGAGTAGTGTAATAGGGTGTTGCGTTCTGTGGGCTTCCTGTATAGGGTGGTCCAGATTTTACCACCCTCAGCGTGCAGGGTGATGTCCAGAAAGCGGAAATCGTTGGATCTGCAATCAGAGGTGAATTTTAGATGAGGTTGCGATTGATTCAGCCAATTCATAAAAGCATCTAAGGTATTGGTCGGACCTTTCCATAATAAGAGAATGTCATCTATGTAGCGTCGCCATAACAGAATCTGGTTTTGAAAGGGATTGTGAGGCGTTAGGATGTGAGTCTTTTCGAGGTTGTAAATGAATAAAATGGCAAAATTAGGGGCAAAGCATGCCCCCATAGATACACCCTTGATTTGAAGGTAGAAGGTGTCACGGTACAAAAAGTAGTTATTTTTCAAGGCAATTCTGAGTGAGTCCATGATGAAATCCGTAGGGATCAAGGTCGGTTTGGGTCTGGTTTCAAGAAGGTCCTGGATGACACGTAGGCCTTCCTCATGGGGAATGTTGGTATAAAGAGACTCAATATCAAGTCCTGCCATGAGTTCGGTGTTGGTGTCAAACGGTCTATCCTCAATGGTGTTTATGAGGTCCATGCTGTCCCGTATAAATGTTTCCGTCATAGGTACGAAATCTTTTATGACTGCGTCGATGTATTTGCCCAGGGGTTCAAGGATGGAACCACATCCAGAGACAATGGGGCGACCGGGTGGGTTGGTACTATCCTTATGTATTTTGGGTAATACATAGATGACCGGCGTGCGAGGGTGTTGGTTGTTCAAGAACGAAAACTCTTTTTGTGAAATGATGTTCTGGGATCTGGCCTGGCTGGTTATTCTTTGGATTTTCGTTTTGAGGTCTGGTAAAGGGTCTTTGGCTAATGGACGGTAGTGGCAGCCATTGGCTAATTGTCTCTTTATTTCTTGGTCGTATTTATCGGTGTCCATAACCACAATTCCTTTGCCCTTGTCGGCTGGTTTATGATCAAATCCGTTTTTTCTTTTAAATTCAGTAGCGCTTGTTTTTCAGGCCAGGGGAGGTCATACGGGATGTACTCAAATTGATTCTTGAGGCTGGCAACTTCTCGGAGGACCAGACGTTCAAATGAAAGTATTTCAGGGGGCTTGGAGGCAGATGGAGGGTTGAAGGTGGAGGGTGGGTGGAAGGGGCTTCTGGTGGTTTGTTGTGACGATGGTCTGTCAGAAAAGAACTGTCGTAACCTGATGCGTCTCAAGAACTGAAGTAAATTTTCTTGGAGGTCAAAGAAATTACTCCGTTTAGTGGGGACAAATGTAAGGCCTCTGATTAAGAGCGTAGTTTCCTCAGAAGATAGGGTATGGCTTGATAAGTTGAATATAGGTATCAACTGTGATTCCAGGTTCTTTGTGGGTAAAGTGCCCGTAGCTGATGGGTCCCTGGTAGCAAGGGGATTGTCTATTGTGGTGGGCCCCATGGGTAGAACTTTCTTCGGGTTTGTCGTTCTCCGGAGTATTGATACTGGTAGTTGGTCCGTGTCCTCCCCCGTCCGCGGCCGCGGTTCTCTTCTAAAAAACGGGGAGGCAGGAGTGGAGGGGGTCTGTTGGGGTTTCTTGAGGTGCTACCTCCTTCTCCCAGGTCAGAATCTTCTATGGAGGTATTGGAAGAGTCAGAGAAGGTGATGGTCTGGTTGTTTTGAAACCTACCCCAATTGCGGATTCTCGGTGGATTGTATGGGGTTTTGTAGAACTCGTCCCGTAAATATGGGTATGTCTTCTCTTTGTCGTAGTTCCTTATGTCTTTTTGTATTTTGGTGATCTTTTTATTGAGCTCAAAGGTATTGAAGGTGGTAATCGTGGTGTTGATTTTATCTAGGAGGCTTTTGGCATCTGGTAGGGTATTGTCCTCCAGAATGAGTTTTTCAAGCTCAGCAATCTCTTCCAGTTGCTTACGGCTATGTTCAATGGCCGTATCAATGCCTAGTATCATCCAATGACGTGAGCAGGTAGTCACCAGGTGACTGAAGCCAGTACGAAATTTGGGGTCCTGGGTGAAAATTGCGGGGGTGTTACGGATTTGTAAGCCCAATAGAATGATGTTTGATTTCAGATATTCCGTTAACATGCATGCATGGAGGCTGGTTCTGATTTGTTTTTTCTTGAGTTTTTCAAGTCTATCCAAAAGAATCCTGGAGGTGTTGGTGGCAGGGGTAGGGGAAGTGGTGGATGGGGCAGCAGAAAGTAAGGAGGGGCCACTAAGTATTTGTTGGATATAGTCATCTGAATATGATGGAGTCTCCCTAGACATAGGGCCCGATTCTGATGCGGGTTGGAAAAGCTTCCCGACCGAGGGCCTGATTCTGATGCGGTTAGGAAGGCCTCCTAATGGCATTTGCTCCTTCCAAATCGGATCGGGAACGTGTCTTCCCGACCGAGGGCCCAATTCTGATGCGGTTAGGAACAAATGTTCCCATTGAAGTCAATGGGAGTTCAACCAAATCGGATCTGGAAGCATCCGGATGCATCCTACTCCGCCGGTCGGACTTTCCCGATCCGAGTGGGTCAGACACCATTTCCCAACCGATTCGGTCGGGAAGCTTTTCCAACCCGCATCAGAATCGGCCCCATAGTGTTTACAATAAATCTAAACAATGTATGTCAATTAAATTGGCAAGAAAGTAATGGTCGAGAGAGGACCTACTCTCGCAGCCCAGCGGCTGCTCACAGTATAGAAACACGCAACAGGAGTAAACCCATAGACCAGGTTGAGATCTGGGTAAGGAGGTATAGAACAACAACAATGTCTCAACTGGTATTATTGAGAGAACTAATTAGCAAGTATGTACACGACATTACAAGAAAAGCAAATAGGAAGACCCATAATTTTGGTTTAAATGTGCTCAAGGCATCTTATCTTTGGATAGATATAAGAAAAACAATGGTTGTGGAAACAATTGGGAACAGTTGTGTTAGCACTGTAAGCACTTATTGCATGGGCAACCCATAGACTTTGTGCACGCAAGTGCTCGTGACACTCAAAGGTGAATGGCGCAGGTGACAAGTGGAAAAACAGCGAGGGCGCAATGTGAAAAGGTGACTGGTATATACAACGACTTATGGTTCAAAAAAGGATTATTTACATAGATTTATCATATATTTCAGACATTTTAAAGTGAACCATAGTAGAAGAGGCGCAGCAAGTCGCGCTGGTATGTCGACGGCGTTTCGATCCTAGTCAATGGGGATCATCATCAGGACCAGGGTGCCATTTGAAGGTCCTATACAGGGGAGAGAAAAAGGGGAAAATAAGACAAGGGAAGGAGGGGGCGCGAGAACACATCAGGTGTGTGGGGGAAGTGGACTAGTGAAGCATACCTGAGGGAGGTGCGAAGGGACGAAGGCGGGTAGGGCAGCAGGGCTTATCCTATCGGCAAGGCTGTGAATCCAGGAGAAGAGGCCCTGTAGAGAACAGGTGGAAAGAGCCAATTAGGAAGAGTCCAGCGTGGGCCAGGGAGGGAGTGCTGCTGCCAGGTGAAGTAGCTGGGGGTGTCCTTACCAATGGGGAAGTACGGAGCAGAATCGCCTAGGCAGAGGGTCCCTGCCAGAGGACGGAGCCAGGTTGGGCTGGTCATTCCAGTGAAAGAATTAAGAAATTGAAGAATATAAAGTCTGGTACCGAAGGAATCCGGAGTGGGGACTGCCTGGAAGTAAAAAGGGCCGTATGAGTCCGTGTGGAACTAAGAACGCGCGCCTGACGTGGCGCGGAAAAAGTGGTCCAAACTTACCGGAAAATTAATTGAAGGCGTGGGCCTGAGGGTCGGAATAAGGTAAAGACAGGGTCGGAGCCCTAATCCACTGTCGGCCGGCTGGAGGAGCAGGTAGCAGAGGAGCCGTCTAGTGGGTCCACCCTGAACGATAGGAGACAAAGTAGTGGGTCAGAGAAATGGAGCCCGGGGGAAGACCGGGTGTTGGAGGAGCGGCAGGGGAAACCGCGGGGTGATGGGGCTTACCGCAATTTAGTAGAGCCAATCCGGGTCGGGCGAAGAGCTGAGGAATGGTGATGTGGGTCCTGGGTCGGAATCCGCGATCTCCAGGAGGCCTCCACAATAGTCCGGCACACACCGCGCCTTCGTAAATCACACCCAGCCGATCACTATTGTGGCGGCCTCCTGACTGACTCCTACGCAGGCCCTGCTGTGCGGCTGAAAGAATGGATGCATCATGTTGCGTCAACTCAAGAAATTGACGCAGCACCTGTTTGCCATGCCGCATCGACCTCCAGCGCGTCCGGATTTCCACGCATTGTACCTGTGCACCCAGTTTTCCACTGCATCACCCGTAGAATAGAACTGTCTGGGATTTTGACACATCGCTTCCTCTTGTAGTCCGGATTCGATGCAACACTTTTCCTGCGTGAAACAGAACTGACACATCACCTCTCCAGGGACTCAGGAATCGACGCATCACTGTGTTTTCCAATGCTTCCCTCCTCTGCGGCTGTTTTTTGTTTGTGGATTTTGACGCATCTAAGGATCTTTGTGTAAAATCTCAGCATCCATAAAGTTCTATGGGCAGAATTGCTTAAAACCTTTAAAAAGTCATATTTTGAGTTCTGTATGTTGGATTTTTGTCGTTTTGATCTTGTTTGGTGTTTATAGATTGCTTATTTTTCTAAACTGTTATGGTGTCCATTTGTAGTGTTTTCACTGTGTTACTGTGTGTGTTATGTACAAATACTTTATACATTGCCTCAGAGATTAGCCTGACTGCTCATGCCAAACTACCAAGGGGATGAGCAGGGGTTATCTTGGGTGTGTAACTCCCTTACCATGACTAGAAGGAAGAGTCCCTACTTAGACAGGGTGTATACCACTGCCAACTAGAGACCCCCATTTTTAACAGTCAGCATGAGGTGTTGTGCAAAGCGTGAGTGAAAAAGAAGCACTGTGCAGGCAGTCAGTAGGGATGAGTGAGGTGGAAACACAGTGCAGCAGGTGTGTGGGGTGAGAGAGGAAGAAGCACATAGAGAGACAGTAAAGATGAAGCACTGAAGGCAATGAGTGAAAGAGCTGCACTGAAGGCAATGAGTGAAAGAGCAGCACTGTGAAGACCATAATTGAGTGAGCATGAGTGAGAGAGACTCACAGTACACACAGTAGAAGCACTCTGCTGTCGGTGAGTAGGGATGTGCCAGAATAAAGCACTGTGCAGCAGGTGTGTTGGGTGAAAGGAGAAGAAGCACACAGTGGAGATTAAAGTGAAGCACTGTGAAAGCAGTGAGAGAAGGAGCAGCACCGTGAAGACAATACATGAGTGGGTGTGAGTGAGAGAGACTCAGTGCAGACAATAGAAGGACTCTGATGTCTGTGAGTAGGGATGAGCGAGGATGCAGCCCTGTGCAGGAAGTCTGTCAGGAGAGTGAGTAAAAAGCATTCAGAAGAGGGCAAAAGAGAAGCACTGTGCAAGAAGTGAGTGAGGGGAGTGTTGTGGAAAGCTTGTGGATAGTGAGTGAAAGAGAGGAACTCTGCAGTCAGCGACTAGAGGTGACTTCACTGAGGGGGTAGTAGAGTGCAGACAGAAAAAAGTGCAGTGGAGGCAGAGAGTGCGGGTGAGTGAATGCAAAGTACTGTTTAAATAGTAAGTGAGTCAAATAATTTTTTAGAGTGTGAGAGGTGGTGAACATGGCAGAAGCACTACACAGATATTGAATAGGAGTGAACGAAGGACTGGCATTGTGCAGACATTGAGTGGGAGGTGAGTGGAAACAAGGAGAACAGCCATGTACGCAGTCAGTGCTGGTAAGTGAGGGATTAACCCCGGGTAGAAAGCGAGTGGAGAGAGTAAGAAGCAAATGACAAAGATTAGGTGGAGTGAGAGGGACAATCACTGTAGATAGTAGGTTCATAAAGAATGCTGTGAAGGTAGCGAGTTTTGAATAGGTTTTGGGTATTGTGTTTCTATACAGAGCCCACCCAGGGGTTGCCTATGGTGCTTACTCTTGGAGACACCACATGCACCACCAACATGTGAACATACAGTGGTGTGCAGCATGTCTGGAGTGAAACACGCACACAAAGAAAGCATAGGTAGGGTTACAAAACATTTGTCAAGTCGTAAACGGCAATATACATTGAGACAGCTTTGGTAGTGAGTGCGGGAGAATTGTGCAGATATTGTGTGAGAGTGAATCATTCTGCAGACCTTGGGAGGTGGAAACTGTGCACTACTCGTGGTTAAGCGCAGGTTAGGCCATAAGAGGTGAGCACTGTCCAGCCATTGTCCACATTACGAGTGGACTCTTAACACTGATTTATCAATATTATGAGACTCGCAGTAATAGTGTTACTGCATGCAGTATTACCACAACTAGCAATTCCGTGGGCGACTCCAGGGACACGTTCACCAGGTTAAACCTGCAGGAATTTGTCCCCAGAAAAAAGTATGGAATTATGAGATTGAATTGTGTTAACACCAATTTTTGAATGTTATTCCCTATTTCATAGGTAGCCTGTAATTTATTAGGGGGCACATGCATCAAGCATTTTTTTGTTCGCAAACGGGCCGCGAATCGGCCCGTTTGGGAACACAAATTTTTTTTTTCAGATGCAGCAAACCCTATTTTGTGATTCGATAACCTGTTACCGATTTGCAAAATGAGTTTTTGATTCGCTATTAGGAAGGGGCGTGTTTAGAGCGTCCCTTCCTAATACCGAATCGCATCGGTATGTAGGAATATTTTGTGACCGAAATGCGGTCGCAAAACATTCGCATTTTACCACCTACGTTAAGTAGGTGGTAACCCATTCGCAAAAGGGAAGGGGTCCCGAAGGGACCCCTTCCACTTCTTGAATGTTTGTTACAGTGTTTTTGAAGAGCAGGCAGTGGTCCCACGGACCACTGCCTACTCTTCAAAAATGAAAAGAAAACTTTTCATTTTTGTTTTAGAAACGCATCCTATTTTCCTTTAAGGAAAACGGGCTGCATTTCAAAATAAAAATTGCTTTATTTAAAAGCAATCACAGACATGGTGGACTGCTGACCCCAGCAGGCCACCATCCCTGTGTTTTTGCGATTCCTAGGGGGTCGCAAATTGCGATCTACCTCATTAATATTCATGAGGTAAGTAATTTGCAATCCCCCAGGAATCGCAATAAGTTTTCAACACACTTTCATGCAAGGCCGTTTTGCGATTTTGAATTGTTGGTTGAACGTGGGCGACCCCTATTAAAGCAACAGCCACAATCCCTGTCAAGGTGGACCAAAAAGTCACTAAATTAACCTGTGAAATCCTCTGGTAACTTGACACAAAAGCAGTCAGGCTTAACTTAGAGGCAATGTGTAAAGTATTTATGCAGCACACAAACAGTAATAAAGTGAAAAACCAACACAAGAAAAATCCCACACCAATGTAAAAAAATAGGGTAACATTTAATGAATTATTTGACACCAAAATGACAGAAATCTAATCAGTAGAATTGTAGTTATACATTTTTTAAGTTTTTGGTAAAACCTAGGACCTAAAAGATCAAAGGGCCAACAGTGGACTTCTAGTCGCGCGAGACTGGGTCAAAGTAAAAAAATATGGTCAACCGAAATGGAGCGCGTGTGGATACAAGAAGTGGATTGGACTTGGTCAGCGCTTACTTTTGGACTTGGATGAAATTTTGGAAAACTTGTTCTGAGAAGGTAAAGTTAAGCTGGTCAAGGCTGCAGCGGTGTCCGAGAAGGGAGCATCATCTTTAGAGAGCTGCTGGACGAAGCTGTGGTGAAGAATTCTATGTTTGGACGTAGTCACTTTTTTGGAAGTCGAAAATCTCCAGCGGGACGAGGCAGGAGGCTGTAGCTGATGAGAGTTCCAGGAGGCCGATACCCTTTGGTGAAGGACCGCTGAACAAGATTTGCTGCTGCAGAAAAGAACATAGTGAAGCTTCTGCGTAGTCAGGCCAACCGGCAATGCACTTTGGGCGGGTAAATGATCAGGTTGATCCCGGTCTTTTCTTAGGCCTCAGAGCCCAAGTTTGGGATTTTGGCTATCTGGGCACCTTTAGCACCAGCACCAAGGGGCCAGGACTGGAGGACCACCACTTGGGGGAGGAGGGGTAGGCCTCACTCAGGATAGGTCCAGGTGCGGGTTCAGGATGGTGGGATTCTTTTCTGTCTCTGAGGCTCTGAACAGAAGGCCAGCAAACTAGCCCTTGGAGTCACTGTGGTAGTCCTGCGTTCAGGAGCTGAAGCAGGGCTCAAGCAGCAGGGCAGGCCTCTGAGAGTTCAAGGCAGGCTCCCAGCAGCAAAGCAGTCCTTTCCGGTGCAGCAAAGCAGTCTTGTGGAGTACACAGCAGGCCATAGCAGCAGCCAGTCCTCTGAGAGTCCTTCCATGGGTCCTGAAAGTAAACTGAAGAGTGGGTCTGAGGGCCCTATTTTTGTACCTGGTGCATTCTTTGAAGTAGGAGAAGTTTCTAGAGGTTTCTCTTTGAAGTGCTTAAAATGTCCTGACTCCCTTGCCCTCGCTGGAAGATGGGCTACAAAGACAATGCAGTGGTGTCAAGCCCTTTGAGTGAAGGCAGAGAACTTCTACACAGTTCCAAGTGGGGCTGTTCCAAGCTCCATGCCAGCAGATGGCCCATTGAGGCACACCTATTCCTTCTATTGTGTGACTCTCTGGCAGGAGTTCACAAGGTCTAACTGCCAACTTTACCCAGTCATGTGACCCAGGGTGCAGGCACCTACACCCAGTCATGTGACCCAGGGTGCACGCACCAAATGGCAGAGGGCAGGAAAATGCCAACTTGCTAAAAGTTGGATTTTCAAAATTGTAATATAAAATCAGACTTTACCAATAAAGAAGATGTTTTATTTCAATTTCATAAACACCAAATATGAAATGCTTATCTGTTTCCAATCAAAAGTTATCTCTTATTAAATGTGATATGGTGACCCAATGGTTCCCTATGGGACAGGTAGGCCTAACGGGAAACATCCTGAACAACGACTCCGGAACAACGAGTTCCGGAGTCACGAAAGCGGAACTCCGCCCTGCCCGAACAACGACTCAGCCTTAACCACGCATGTGCGTGGTTAAGGCTGATTCGGTCTAGTGTTCGGGCAGGGCGGAGTTCCGAGGAGCGTCGCAGAGGAAGAGGTAAGAGGGGTTAATTTTCAGGGGGTGGTGGGGGTTTAGGTTTAGTTTTTAGGGGTTTGGGGTTTAGTTTGAAGGTGGGGAATTAGTTAAAATGGGGTTGTGTTTGTTTTTAGGGTGTGTGGGTGATCGTGGATATTATTAGGGAAGGGGGAATTAGTTATTAGGGTTTGTGTTGGTGATCGAGTATATTTTTAGGGTGGGAGGGAATTAGTTTAGTGTGTGTGGGTGATCGTGTTTACTTTTAGGCTGGGGGGAATTCGTTTTTAAGGGGTGGGGGGATCGGGGTACTAGTTGGAAAGAATTTTTTTTAACACGCATTCCTTTACCACGAAAAATCGTGGTAAAGGAATGCGTGGTAAAAAAAATCGTGGTTTAGACAAGGTCATGGTTGCGACCTCGTTGTTAGGGAAGTCGTGGTTGGGGAACTCGTTGTTCCAACATACAACCAGGCCTAACAGTAGTGAAAAACGAGTTTAGAAGTTTTCACTGCCAGGACATGTTAAACTTAATAGTACATATCCAATCTTTTAAATGCAATGCACCCTGCTCTATGGGCTACCTACAGCCTACCTTAGGGATAACGTATATGTGATAAAAGTGGAGTTCAAGGCGTGGCAAGGGAGTTATATTGCCAAGTCAAATTGTCAGTTTAAAACTGCATTCAGGATGCAATGGCAAGCCTGGGACATGTTTTAAGGGGCTACTTAAGTGGGTGGCACAATAAGTGATGCAGGCCCACTAGTAGCATTTAATTTGCAGGTCCTGAGTACATGATATACTCTACAAGGGTCTTATAAATAAATTAAATATGCCAGTTTAACCATGTTTAGGGGAGTGAGCATAAGCACTTTAGCACTGGTTTGCATAGGTAAAGTGCACAGAGTCCTAAGGACAACAAAAACTAATTCCAGCAAAAATGGAGGGAGAGAGGCAAAACGTTTGGGGGAAGATCACCCTAAGGCTGACAAGTCTAACACACATGCTACTGAAAGAATGAACACTCAGGACTATTATTCTAAGTGAATAACAGGGAAACGGTTTAAGACCACGGTTCTCTGTCTATTTTACACTATTTGAGCATACAAAATTATCGCAAACACTGGTTTCTACACTATTTATTACTGACTCGCTTGATATCTGTGACAGACCGGATATGGAGATCCTGACAGTAATTCACTTTTGCTCAAGCAGACCGCAACTTGCCACCTGGATGGAGCACCAGTGGAACCAAAGGCTTAAATATGAGAGACAGACCAGATCTAAAACATACTTCATAGGGTAAATAATTCTCTACAACAGTGGTTCCCAACCTGTGGTCCAGAGATCCCTGGGGGTCCGCCAAGCCTCCTCAGGGGGTCCGTGACTACTCAGGAAATTAAACAATATTAACAGATTAATAAAGTGTAGATAAATAAAGAAACTAAATGTACAATCGAAACTTTTTAAAAGTACTGTAAATATGAGGAATTTGAAATTGGAGACTAAAAATTTAATTAGTATCCTTCGAATGAATCGTGGGAGCAGTGCAGGTGTATTAACCAGAATATAGAATGGGCAATGAGTGCCATCAATTGAATTTAGAAAAGCTCTAACCCTTCTATTAAAATATATATTTTTTTATTTATATATATTTACAAATTGAATAAAATGTGTCATCATTTGTGTATTTGTTTGATGAATGCTGTTTTCTGCATTTTATGTGTATTGTTTTGCGGTTCAAATCATTGACAATACTTAGGCCGGGATCCCCGGCTTCCAGTAATGACTCAATGGGGGGTCCCTGGATTCCAATAATGATTCAGTGGGGTTCCCCGGGTTCCAGTAATGAGTAAGTGAGGTCCCCAGAAGTCAAAAGATGGAGAACCACTTCTCTACAATATGAAAAAGAACAAAACATGCAATGGGGTTTGACCCTTATAATGCTGAAACAGGGCTAGGCCATATAAATACTGCATACAAAAACGAAGATGCCCTTCTCAATAATTTCAAAAACAATTTTTTCGGTAATGGCTCAGAAATTCAGCCCTACCCTCCAAATAAACTGCACAATGACATTCAGTTTGACTTTTATCGTGTCACTTAGTATTTTTTGTTTGGCAACTGTAGAACAGAACACAAAAGTGTCCCATTGTTACACTATTTAGGAAAATGCCAGATGGCAACAAAACAGTTTACATACATGAAGAATAATACTGAACAAGATGTGCCCACATCAAACAAGCAACGCACTGTTGGAAGTCATCAAAGTATCAAAGTAAATAGTCCTTACATGCTCCCCAACACTGATGGTGATTCTAAAAACAAATGCGCCAAAATTACAAAAATTACTACTACAATATTCTGACAAGACACTCTAGTAATTAAAACACCCTAAGAGGACAATGGTCCAGATTATTTTATTCGTACACGTGGTGAAAAGTTTTTCATTTGAAATCCCACTCTCATAGTACACTGGGGCCAGGCCTTGAGACAAACACATGGGAGGGCTTGATCAGTCAGTTCCTTTGCTCTTCCATTAAATGCTTGAGAAAGAAGTAGCCCCCTTAAGTTGGCCCCAATGTTGTCGACGTGTTTCATCCTCCAACTTTTTGAAGGTCTGTTTAGGGCCTGGACTGGTTTAAATATCCTACAGAGTAATATGAAATATCTTTTAGATCTTGAGAAAAAGGGGCACATATTTTGAATCATAACAGCGTGCTGTATTACCTACACACTCGTCTTGTAGAGGACCATATATCTTACACTTGGTTTTATGTTTATGGCACTGTACATGATATGTAACAGGGAAAAACATTAGTATGGTATGGGTAGACCCAAATTTGCTAATATGCACTAGTGTATACCCATAGAATGCTCACCTTACAGCACGGACAGATGACCTTGCTAAAAAGGAGGTTCAAAGAGTAATATTCGTCTTCCAATAGGACAAGGAGGCTCAAAAGCAGCATCGACACGGTGTACATATCTTTTAATAATGTATCTAATGTTTATGTGAGATAACAAAAACACTTCCTTAGGGGGCTCAATACACAAGAATATTAAAGAAAGTCAATGGAACTGACTGTTCAAGCCCACCCATGTATTTGTCTCAAGGCATGGCTCCAGTGTACTTTGAGAGTGGGATTACAAATGAAAAACATATGAACAAAATAATCTGGATTGTTGTCCTTCTAGGGTGTTTTAATTTCAAGAGTGTTTTATGAGAATATTGTATTGGTAGTTTTTATAATTTCTGGTTATTTGTTTTTACAGTCACCATCGGTGTTGGGGAGCATGTAAGGAGTATTCACATTGATACCAGCACAGTGCATCGCTTGATTGATGGAAGGCACATCTTGTTCCATAGGTTTTTATGGTTCGGCTAGACAGCGCTTGTGCTGTCTCTTTGATACATGTTGTATATACTTTGTGGGCTTCAGCCCGCCCACAGGCTTCCCATTTGCTGGCTCCATCGTCACTCTCCTATTCTTTCTCCCCGTTTGTCCATGGCAAGCATGCCTCTTCCTGTGCTTAGCCCTTCCCGAGAGCATGGACCAATTACTATATCAATCGACTGGTTTCATTTTAGTATCTATTTTAGGAACTACTTGTTTATTTGTTGAAAAGCATTTCAGACAATCAGTCCTGTTTTCACTTTCTCTGAGCTCCGCTCCGTTTCTGTAAACAGGCTTGTAAATATTGTTCTTATCTCGTCACATTTGCTGAGCATTCAAACACCAAGGTCAAATGTCAGATGCTGTTTCCAGAGGGCATCTGTTCCTTGCCTCCACCCCCTCCCTTGTTGCAGCTTGTTTTTTTAGGAAGGGCTGCATGGCTGCTTTCGGTGATGAGACTTTACGGAAAAACATTTACATCCAAGTACTCAATCTGCCTACTGGCAGTGGCGTAGCGTGAGGGGTCCACAGTGGCAGTTGCCCTGGGCGCAAAATTCTTAGTGCCACAAACCTTTTAAAGACAGTATTATGCCCCCTAACCCGTGGACTGTTAGCACTTCCTGAGCTAATGGTCTACTTGTTAGGGGGTGCAATGCTTTCTTTTAAAATATTGCCCGGGGCACTGGGAACCCACCCTATGCCGCTGCCTACTGGCACCTCCCTGTGGCATGTGGCTTTTAAAAAAAAATCGCTATGTGCTCTGTCTCTCTGTGAAATGGGGAAAACCTACATTTAATGAGCTGTTTCCATTTTAATGTGTCATTTTCATGGTACGCATTTTAGTTTAATCTCACGTTCAGATATTCTAAAAGCAACATCTTGTGGTAATTGGGAATTTATTTCTATTGCATGCCTCAATGTACTGTAAATCAGTTGAGTGATATCGTCCGTTCTCCATATTAGCACACTTAAGATATCACAGACCCCTCAAACCTTTTGCTTCAAGACTGCAGTCTTTTTTCCGGCGTCTCTGCAAGCAGGTCTAGAGGAAGGAAGCACATAGTAAAAAACCTCCATGCCACAGTGAGTAAAAAAAAGCATTAGAAAAGGCAATAGGTTTCGCCCAAGTGAGATCTCTTGGCTTTTTCAATGTTTTTTACATGTTGCACACATGCTGCTGTGCAACAGGGCTTAAAGTAAACAAAAAAAGCGACATGACACGGTCAGCACAGGCTTGCGCTGCTGTGTAACATGTAAAACAACATTGACAACGCCAATAGATCACGCATAGTGTGAAACCTATTGGCTTTCCCAATGCTTGTTTCATGTATGTAAACTGCTTCGTTGCTGTCTGGAATTTTCCTAAACAGTGTAACAATGATATACTTTTGTGTTGCTAAACAAAAAACACAAAGTGACACCATAAATGTCAAATTGAATGTAATTGTGCAATTTATTTGTAGGGCCGAGCTGAGTTTCCCAGCCTGTACCTAAAGAAGAGTTTTTGAAATTAGCGAGCAAGGCTTCTTCTTTTTTGTATGCAGCAATATGAAAAAGGGCAAAACATGTGTTGCCTATGCAGAGTACTTTATGATCATATAATATGATGTCTAATAAAATAACTTTTCCATAAAACAAACAAGAAGTTTTGAAAATGAATATAACAGTTTTAAGAACCAGGGATATTGAGCCACCTAAGGAAGAGTTTTTGTTATCTTACATAAACAAGTTAAAACTGGATCTGAATGTGACCCTTGCATAGGCAGAAATAAAATATTATATAGCCAACTGAAATGTATTAAAAGTATGGGCATTTAAAGCACGTCAAGACATCCCTTTAACCTGTAAATGAAGTACGAAATAAAAACCATTTGGAACTGAAATTTCCATCACGTAGAGCAGGAACAGAGACTCCTACATCTCAGTTTTCCAATGCGTTTACTATAACATAAAAAATAGAAAAGATGGTCACACTGCAAAAAAGATAAATACAAGCCTTAGCTTTTATGCTGTTATTCATGAAAAGATTAAAAACGGAAATAAATTGGGCAGGTAGTACTTCACCAAAAATTTGTCTGACATGTCTGTTATTACACCCTGCTAGCTATAGTCTGTTGTGCTCTTTTGTAAATGCAATATTTTACATAGTTTTATCCATCTCACGCTTTTACAAACAATAAATCCCTCATTCTTAAATCTCAGGCATAGCTGACAAATTACAAACATAAACACTCTTTAACATCCTAAGCAGATAGCTGAATAAAAATGGGATATATAATTACCATTAGTAACTTATCAAGATTTGAGGACCATGAGAGGGGAAGAACAGGCAGTTAGAGAGGAGTGAAAGTGCAATGTCTATGTAATAATGGGGCTGCTTTAATATCTGGTGGATGGATTGTAATCTGTTAGGGCAAAGGAGTAAATTACTTGATTGCCCTAATGGAGTACCCGCCTGCCAAATTAAGAAATGTACGTCAACTCGACGGACATTTCCAGTTTCAGCCGGTGTTGTGGACGAGTGACTGGGCGGGCGGGGGTCACAGGACAGCAAAATCCTCGCTGGCACAGGTTCCCAGGATTGGCCTGAGCGCCGTGAATGTGTGCTCCCAGACAGACTGGAACCATGTGCCTGCTCTCTCCAACCCGGCAACACAGCTTGGGTTGGAGAGCGCTTCAATTCGCATGATGATTTGACAGGCCTGAGACGGCTGGCCAAACTGTTGTGTGCACTGACAACAGTGCCCACCACTCCTCCTGTCATCCCCCATAGCCCCGCCCCCAAAGACTCAGCAGGAAAAATAAAATTATAATAAAACGTGTTTATTATCATTCTATTTTTCCTTTCCTGCCATTTTTGAGGCAGCTGGCAGGGGGGGGGGGATGCTCCTCCGCCAAAGCGGAGGAGCCTGCTGATGGAAATTTCTACCATTCAAAGGAAACACCATTCAGGCAAAGGCAGTTCCTGTGAATGAATTGAAACTTTGCCGTACAGCTCTATCAAACATAACAGAGCCATTGGTAAAGTTTAAAGATTTTTTTTTTTCAAAAACAAAACCCTAAAGTGGGATTTTGTTTTTAAAAATAAAAAAACGATGTCACCCTTCACCATGGGAGTCATCTCACATGGTGAGAGGGGCATTTTTAGTTTTTTACTGCTCCTTACTGCCTGGGTTTTCCTTGCGGTGATGGACAGTATTAGCAGCTATATGTCCGCCCATCTAAATTGGGCGGGCGAACATATAGCCATTTTTCAGACAGCCCTTTCTCTGTCGGAGAAATTTAGAAGTCTCTGCCGTTGCCAAACTATAGTCCACCCACATATAAATTTGGCCTTCGGACCATTATATTGGTGGTAAGGATACTCCGTTGTGATTAAGTATGCTTACCGCCAATATATAAATCAGACTGAATGTCATGGAACAGATAGTATTAAAGTGACAATTTAATATATTTATATATAATTATCAGTAAGTCATAAATGTTCAGATATATATTTCATGTTTTCTCAAACCTTTTAGTTTTGCCCTCAATGGCAGGTTAAGTCTCCAAATAATGATTTTTCTTAGAGTTCGAATTTCATTAACTGTGGATATTAGACAGTCTTGCCGACTCGGAAACTCTAACCATCCAGGACCGCCTATGTTTAGAAACATAATTTAAAACTACAAGATCGATTAGTGCTCTACTTTTCTGATAGGTTTTAATTGTCAGCTTAATATTGTTGCTGTATTTTTTAATTTATGGTTAAAAATCAATAACAAATGTTTGTGTATGATCCATACATACTCCATACCAGCAGAAGTATTTCTGTAATGTGCCAGGTAAATATATTCTATTTGTAGAGCCCTGTATACATGTCACAGTTTTTTTTCCTAGAGAATGAAGAACAGTCTTAAATGTGGAGTAATTTTTTAATATGGGTTTGCAGGTTTTCCAATTTGCTTTAGTGAATCCTCAGCCCAATTCTTTTCACAAGTATCAGATTTTATCTATGAAGAAAAGTTAATTTCTTATATTTTTATGTGCTTCTCCGTCTCAGCTAATTCTATCAATCATTAGCTGGTAACATTTTGCTTTTACTGAAATGAGCTGAACGTTTGGCTAATCAAGATGCATTGAATTCAGAATCTTCATTTTCCTATCCTTTTGGGGAATAACCCAGTGATCCTCATATTCGTTTCATTACGTATGGATGGCTATGTTTGGGTACTTCAAATATTTAGCTTTTGTTTACATGCTTCATTATTCTGCTGATAGAGAAATGCTAGTTCATTCTTTGCCTCTTTTTTGCGATGCTCCATTGAACAGCTTAGTGCTCTGTGTGTGTGTGTGTTAGGAATCATTGGGAGAAATTCTTCAGAAAGTCAGTATTAAAATACACTGATCTCCTGTCGTCCACAAGGCAGTAAAAGACAGCAGCATGATAAGCATATTGAACAGGAGAGTGTGGAAGGCACCACAGTGGCGGCTGGGGCCCAGAGGAATCAGGCAAAACTTCCAGGTTAGTTCAGCCACAGGTCCCATTACAGCAAGGCTTACAGGGAAGGCGGGAGCTTCTGGCAAAACATAAAAAGCAGTAGTGGAGGGAGCCAGTTGCCTCACAACTGCTTAGTTGTATGGCTCCTTAAACTTTAGTTCGCCCACTGATTCACTTTTCCACACCTTTGTTGCATTTTCCCTTCCTGTTTCTTCCTTTCCTGAAGTTACTGCTGTGCTAACCTAGGTATTATGAATTAAATGGGTTCTTCATGTACTCTGCCACCTGAACATCTACCTGCACTACCTATTTGGAGGTCTCTTGCTTTGATGTCCTCCAACTCCACATGGTCGTCTGTCTCATCAAGTCCTCCAGGGTCTCTGAGTTGCCTTCGGCTCCTTACTGGAAATTTCCCTTGCGAGGCCTGGATTTCCATGGCGTATTTGCAGCGCGTGAATCCTGGAATGATGAGGCTCAACTCCTAACCCTCAAATGCCTGAGACGCCTTAACCACCATAGGAAGATGCTGCATGTTTCTATCTCTCAATTCCATACAACTTTTCCCCAATAGAGACCACTGGCTTCCGAGTCAAATTCCAAACTTGTCTTCACATATGCTTTATGGTAAGGAAGCTTTGGAATTAGCATCAGGATCTTACATTGTGTTATCTATAATCATGCAAGGTCCTCACAGAGTGACTCCATCGAAAGAAGTAATTCTGTCTTTTAGACAATATACCGTATCTAACATGGTTTAAAATTTCTGCTTTGTGGTATGTCTTTATATTTGCTAAAGCTTACGCTTTAGGGAAATTTGGGGTTTCTTTTCCCTCTCAAATCACTTTATTAGCAAACAATTTTAAATATTTAGGGGCATATGTAAAAGGAAGTGACGGAGCACGGCAGTTAGCCTTCTTGGCTTAAATCCGTGCTCTGCCACTTCTGAAATGCAAGGCTGCACCATATTTACAACAATACGGTGCAGCCCTGCATTTCCCCCTGCGCTAAATTTAGCTGCCTAGTGCACTAGTGCCTGCGTTGTGGGGAATGATTGCTTATGTGTAGGAAGGTGTCCCTTACTGCACATAAACAATCTTAAATGGTGATCTGTAACTTCTATGTGTGCTGCTTTGTGCAGCACACATAGAAGTTGCAACTCGTCATTTTTAAAATGATTGTTTATGTGCGGGAAGGGACACCTTCCTGAACATAAACAATCATGAATGGCGTTTTGCAGCACACATAAAAACAGCAAAAACGAGGAGAAATAATGCATTTCTCCTCATTGCGCCCTGTTAAGACCAGGTTTTCCCTGGTCTTAATGTTGGTGCTGCCCCATATTTACGCCACCCCTGTAAATATGGGGCAGCGTCAAAATCAATGGGTGCTGCGGCGGAACAACCACCGCAACACCCATTGCCCACCCCTTTCACGCTAAGTATAGCGTGAAAGGAGGCCTTATTTACAAGGCAGCGTTAAGCCATGTTAAGTGGCTTAACGCTGCCTTGTAAATAAGAAGAAGCCTGTGTTGCCACCACAACATCAAAAAAGTGACGTTATGGTGGCGATAGGGGCTTGTAAATAGGCCCCTTAAGCTGGAATTTTCTCTGCCACATAGTATGGAAAATATATAAATATCTTGACAGTAAAGTGTTATTGTCACATTTATTTTACACCATATGAAATGCACCATTTACACCCACCCTTGTATATCCGAGCACTGATCTACCTTCACATGTGCTGAGGCTGCTAACTGCATTAGTGCCCAGATATGTGATGTAACTATTCTCACATGTAAGTGGAAATTTCTTTAAAGCCATCTTGTGTGTGTTAAATTATAATAGTATCATATATGGTTTATACCATGATTTACAGCATTGAATCCATTCAATCAAAAGTCAGCCACATATATGTATAATATTAGATGGTTTTGTTATGAACAGTGAAAGTGGCATCAGCATGAATGTTGAGCTCACTAATGCCAAATTGGATAACTCCAAATTTCTTCCTATCAGCTGTGATGAATACAATTGGAGACAGAGGACAATCCTGTTTTGTTACCTTTTTAATCCAAACAATTGAGACCCCAAACAGTGATATTATCTGTTGCCAAGGTGCCTGGTTATAGTGCTGAAAGCTTCTTGTAGAATGAATGTCTGAAGTTTGTTCAATGTTATACTTCAAACTTAGCAATCACCTATAACATGATCAAAAGCTTTGTCTCTCACCAAGAGGCATATTATGTGCACTTAAAAGTGCTTATTCGACAGCTTTCAAGACGTGATGCCACGATATGCTCACATAAAAAACAGTTGTTAACTATATAGAAGAAAAATGTATAGGTTTTCAAACGGACTTGAGTTTATCATGCACTGTTCTTTTCTGGTTATTGCTGTTGGTCCTGCATTCCTGTGCTTCTTGTACTGTCCACTCCTGGAGAAACTTTTCTATTGAACTTGTTGGCCGTGGCCTGCTGCCAGCATGGTTATGAGGACCAGGTGCACCGAGGCCTTTGACTGATGTATTTACATGGGCACTCTATAAACTCAAAGGGTCTGATCTAGCTTCTTGTTGTATTACTGTTATCATGGTTTAAAGAGGCCATTTGAGACTTAGGGGTCAATAACGGTGCAGCGGGTCTAGGTGGTGGACATCCCCTCTCCTCCAGCCCAGCTGCAGAATCGAGCACCAACCAATTGGAAATACTCTGCTGTGTTGGCAGAGCCTGTTTGTTGGAAGTGATTCCTCTGACAGGGCTAGAGCACGGTCGGTGAAAAAGGGAAATGTGCAGCTTAGGAAAGAGTCAAAAGGTCTTAGATTCAGGAAAGATCTGAATACTTGGCTATTTCCTTCAATAGCTGAAGACTGTTTCTCAGTATCCCTTGGAGTTTATTTACTGTCTAGATACTACTGTCCAATAGCAGTAACAGTTTGTGTATTATAAGTTACATAAACATGTTTTTATTTTTCTTAAACCACCCACAAAAAAGAGGGTTGTTCCTGAGCAAAAGGAAATTTCACTGCTTGCAGCTTCGCTTAGGAAGGAAAGTTTGTTACAGCAGATGGCGGTGAGGTAAGTTCTAAAGCAATCATCCCTGTTGTAATGGGGCTGAGGTGGGATTCCCTTGAGGTCAATCCTGAGGCTGCATCTTCTGATTGTGTGGGAGCCTCTGTGCCATTGGAGCAGATCTTTCCACGACAAGAGAAGAATTTGAAAGAATCTCTAAAAAGGTAATAAAACTTTTCTGAAGCAAAGCAGTACAAAATGGGATCAAGACTGCAATTGGTCCCTGTTAACATCCAGGTGATGTAATATATAATTTCAACTGTCTCTAATAATCTGCAATGCATTGGAAAAAACAACTTTACTGTGACCGCGATGGTTCTTGTAATATGCACCGGCACATAGCAAATGATAAATATAGCTAAAGACACACTTATAGTCTGGATAGATTTGGATTTCATTACTTTGCTCGTTGTATTCACTGGGTTCACTTTTAAGATAAATCGGCTTAGCAATGCGTAACAAATGATGGTGATCCCAAAAGGAGCAAGCAACCCAGAAAAGAGGATAACTGTGTTCCACACGAAGTAGAGCAGGGCCATCTCAGTTTGATGGATGTTTAAACACTTGGTGGTTCCTTGTATTTCAGAGGTCTTCAGTAGGAAGAAGAATGGAATTCCTTGGAGGACGAGGCAGCCCCATACAATCAGGCAAATCTTTTTTATGAACGAAATCTTTGTCAAAAGTATCCTTTTCACATTGTAAACCACTGAGAAATATCTATGTAGGCTGATGAGGGTGAGGAAATATATACTTCCATACATATTAGTGCTCAGCAAGAAAACTGTGAGCTGACAGAGGAATGTCCCAAAGGTCCAGTCGTCGGTCACAGAATAAATCAAGATGAGAGCTGCGGCTGGTGTTACGATAGCATCGGAGATGGCCAGGTTGAACTGGAGGAGGGTTGTTGAGTTCCACCGCTTTATACGAAACCAAAATATCCACAGACTGATGGCATTCAGTACAAAACCAAGTGCAAAAGATATACCCAGTATACATGGAATGAAAATGTGTATCTTCTGAGGCTGGCAGCCGGTGTTATCGTTTGAAGCGTTGAGCATCCTGTCGTAAAGCGAATGAGCTCCAGATTCTGGGCGACACCTATTAAAAGGAAAAAAAGTTACATTTTTGAGAACTATTTTTCAAGAAATTAGCTCGAACAATTTTAATATAATGATTAAAAAAATGTCATATTTTTCTAGAAGTCATTCTGGATTACAAAGTCTCATCTAATAATACTAAAAACTGCTGTATTTTTTAGTTATGAATCCTGCATCTGTTCTCCACCTTGAGAGACAGTGCCATGTGTGTGTCTAAGTATATACAGAATACACTAAGAGGTCGTTAATAGATGCCCAAATGGCACACCATTGACAGCCCACATAAGGATATTATATCCTTTGAATATAAATGGCGAAATAAGAACGTAACAACCCATTGATGCTGAAAAGCAGTGGGCATAGGTCCATTCAGACACTTTGGAACCTCCATTACAATTGTACCGTATTTCAAAGGCCGATCAGAAACAGTGCGGGACAATTCAGGAATTACAAGATATGGAGAAACTGCACTCATAACCCATCCCCCTTTCCACCCGCCCACCCCTCACCGGACATGTTTTCTGCTAAAAGCTGGGGAAATCTGTGGATGTGGAAACAACAGGGAAATAGGGAATTAAAGCATGAATTGGGAGTGTGTAGTAGCTCGAGCTCTTGTCTGGTGAGAATGTTCATCGGTGCAGAACCTCACTGCGTGAGTGTTCTGTACCGAGCGTTGGGGCGCGACAGTTGGTGGTTGTTGACGCCGCGACTGCTTTGCCCGTGATGGTCCAGACTTGAAATTAAACGTTAATTACACTTACCTGCTTCCAGCGTCGTTGTTACCACATACTTTTTTGGCGACGAGTGCTGGGCCATCAACACGGACCTGCGTGCCTGTGACCGGAGAGACTTCTTCAAGGCCGAATCGTATTCCTGTGTGGTACGGCGACAGGAGTCTTCTTTTCGTAACTATGAGGTATCCGGAGTGTAGAGGGGCGACATCGTACTCTTCCACTTGGCGCCAGGGGCAGAGCAGTATTAACGCAGTTTGTAAAGGAAGTGAAACGCATGGAAGGATTTGCGTTTCACCGACGTGGAAGTGACGTGTGGTCGACGACGGCGTGCTGACGTAGTCATGGTGAGAGTATGGAAGTGTGACTGGAACGCAAACATTGCGCTTCAAAGACTTCATTTCCCGGGTTCCACCGAATCAAGAGACGCGTCCAGTTTCTATTGTTGCGTCATAAAGGCTGCCTTCAAGTTATCCTCCTTCAGCGTGGAGGTGCATCATAAAGGCTGCTTTCTTCACTTACAGCAGAGCAGTGTTACAGAGAGTTACAGAGCTTATCCGTCCGCAAGTAACTTTGCAAACCTTCATTTACAGCAGAGCAGTGTTACAGAGCTTATCCTTACCCAATTAGCTTTGTAAACTTGCGGTTGGTGATCTTCGTCACATTTTTTCCATACAGTGTGGGACACTGTAGGTCCCATTGTCAATTGTAGGGCACCAATCCTAGTAAGGTCTTCTTTATAGTTTAAAAAAAAAAAAAAAAAACTTTATTTATATGTTGTGAAAAGATTACTTCAGAATTCACACTATACCTTATTGTCTTTTACCACACCTACTATTTTTTTTTTTCAACTTGAAGAATTTGCATATTTGTTGACATCATGCAAGCTGTATCACCTCCCCCACCATTTTTGGAAACACCTGGTCATCCACCCATCAAATGGAAACAGTGGTTTGATGGATTTGAGACATATCTTGGAGCAATTGGGGCCATGAGATTCAGATCTGAGCGAAGGAAATATCTTCTACTGCATTCCTTAGGTTTTGAGGGAAGGGAAATTTTGAAACACCTTCCGCCACCTGTTGTTGTTGGTGAAGAGATTCTTGATGAGTACCAAGATACTGTGAAAAGACTTCAAACCTGGTTTGATGTCCAACCTAGCTTAGTGGTGTTGCGACACAATTTTTTTTTGCGAGTTCAAAATGCTAGCGAGGATGTTGACACTTATATAACTGCTTTGAGGAGGTTGGTCTCTGAGTGCCAGTTTGAGAATTTTGCAGACCAGTTGGTACGTGACCAGTTTATTTGTCACTGCACGGACAAAATGATCAAACAGAAACTTCTTTCAATGGGCAATCCGAAACTATTAAATTGGCAAAAAGCATTGAGACGTCTCAGTTGTCGGCAAAGGAACTAGAGCTAAAAAACAGTGAAGCAGTTGCTGCTGTCAAGGTTAAAGACTCCAAAGATACTAAGCAGTTTGACAAGTCACGTTTGAGTTTTGGTGAAAAGCAAAACTCCTTTTTTAATCAACAAAATATATGTTTTAGGTGTGGGTACAGGTCTCACGTGAAAGGTAGCAAATGTCCAGCAAGGTTTGTCACTTGCAGGATTTGCAACAAACCAGGCCACTTTGCGAAGGTTTGTCAAGCCAGTAGGGCTAGACAATCTTCATCTGTCAAATGTGTCTCGGATGAAAATGTGTACGGCGAGGGTGATGAGTCCATTACTAAAGATCTAAGGGATATGATCATGGTTGTACAAGATGAGGTAGTCAAAGTAGGAAATCCAGAGCTATGTGTTGATCCCTATGTTGAAGTCCGGGTTGGAGATAAAGTCCTGAAACTTTTAGTGGACTCGGGTGCTTGCATTTTAATGATTACTCAAGAACGTTTCGACAAAACTTGGCCCACTAGATCTCTCTTACCTCCTGATCGCAAAGCAGTTTCGTAAGAGGGAAGGGACATCAATTTGTCTGGATACATTGAGGACATTATGGAATTTAAGGGGAGGAAAATTTCTGGAAAAGTGTATGTTGCACACAAAGGATTAAACATTCTGGGCTGATTTCACCAAGGATTATTCTGCATGGTACTTAGACCTGGGACCAGTGAGCAAGTTCTTGTAGTAAGGGACAGGTTGGATCTTGAAGAAATTATCAACAAATTTCCTCATGTTTTTTCTGGTGAACTGGGGAAGGTTAGTGGCTACCAACATAAGATCATTGTGAAAGATGGTGCGAGACCTATTAAACACAAGCTCAGGAATGTTCCTTTTAGTATTAGGCATGATTTGGAGAATGAGCTTAATTCTTTGTGTGCAAAGGGGATTATAGAACCTGTTGATTCCTCCTTGTGGCTATCTCCCTTGGTGGTTGCCCGTAAACAGAATGGGGAGTTGAGGGTATGTGTTGATCTACGCTGTCTAAACAAGGAGATTTGGGTGGATTCTCATCCTCTTCCGAACATCAACAAACTCCTAGCAGGTCTGAAGAACGCTAAAGTCTTTTCTAAGCTAGACTTGGCCTCCGCTTACCACCAGGTTGAGTTAGCTCCAGAATCCAGACATCTCACTGCTTTTGTCTCCCCTTTTGGTACCTACCAGTATGTCCGCATGCCTTTTGGCTTTGCGTCAGCTGCATCTGTTTTTCAGCGCCTAATGTATGACATGCTCAAGGGGATTGATGGATTGTCTGTCTTCCAGGATGATGTTTTAGTTTTTGCACCCGATAGGGCTGCCCATGATGTCATTCTTCAGGAAGTGTTGTCCAGATTTCAATCTAAAGGGGTGGTGCTACGCAGGGACAAGTGTGTAATCCTTACAAAAGAGGTTGACTACTCGGGACACTTGATCACAGGACAGGGCATCCTTCCCAAGTCTAGTCTGGTAGAGTCCATTGTCAAGTCAAATCCACCATCTGATAAGGCTACTCTCAAGTCCTTTTTAGGGCTTTGTGAGTTTTATTCACGTTTCGTTCAAGATTTTGCAACCAAGTTGAGGCCTCTTTCACAAATGCTCATGAAAGGTTTTGTGTTTGAGTGGAGTGCTGAATGCCAGAGAGTGTTTGACTGGGTCAAGGAACAACTTATTTCGCCAAAAGTGTTAAAACATTATGACCCTGATTTGCCCTGCACTGTAACTGTGAACGCTAGTAATGTAGGTGTGGGGGCTGCTTTGAGTCAAACGAAAGGTGATGAGGTCAGGACCATTGGTTTTGCTTCGAGGCTGCACTCTCCTGCTGCAAAGAAGTATTCAGTCATCGAGAAGGAATTGTTGGCTTGTTGGTGGGCGGTGATGAAATTTCAAAATTTCATTTGGGGAAGAAGGTTTTGTCTACAGACTGACCACAAGCCTTTAGTTTTTATCTTGAGTGGGAAAAATGTCAGAGGATTTACTCCTCGTATTGCTCGGTTGTCGTCTAAACTTCTCCAGTTTGATTTCTCACTTGTGTACATTCCTGGAAATAAGAATGGTTGTGCAGACTATCTTTCTCTTTCTTCTGACACTGTGGAGGATGAGTTTGTCATTGGTGAGGAGGACAAGGAAGAGTTTATTGTTGTTGCTGTTGATATCCCACAGTTGCGATTACAGAGGATGAGTGGCGTTGTGCTCTTAGTGAGGATGTGTCTTTGTTGACTGTCATGAAGTATGTGGAGAAGGGTTGGCCTAGGGAAAGGAACCTGGGTTTTGAATTGAAAACATATGTACAGGTGGCGGATGAATTGTCCATTGAGGATGGCTTGCTGCTGAGAACTGATAAGTTGGTTCCTCCTGTATGTTTGAGATCTGGTATCATTGTACGTGCTAATGAGGGACATTTGGGAGCCACTATGACAAAAAAAGGGTGAGACTCTCCTTTTGGTGGCCCTCTATGGACAGGGAGGTGGATGAAATGGTCACGTCTTGTGTTGTTTGTTCTAGCTGTGATAAGACTGCCAAGTTGCGCACCCCTCCCCTTTCTCCCATTGAGTTGCCTTCTGCACCTTGGGTGAAATTGGGGCTTGATATTGTTGGTCCTTTTCATGCGCTTGATGCCTCTTCAAGGTTTGCTTTGGTCAAGATGGACTATTACTCTAAGTGGCCTGAAGTCAGGTTACATCAAGGACTGTTGTAGAATTTTTAAAAGATGTCTTTTTGAAGGAAGGTTTTCCGGAGTTTCTTGTGATTGACAATGGGACTCAGTTTGTCGCTAGTGAAGTGGAGGATTTTCTTCTTTCTAGTGGGATCAAGCATCTCAAGAGTTCACTCTATCACCCTCAGACCAATGGTCTAGTGGAACGCATGAACAGAGTGTTGGGGGAGTTTATACAGTGGGCTTTGTCCAATAAGTGTGTGGTTGCTAATTCTGTCAAGAGTATTCTGTGGTTCTATCGCACCACTCCTCATTCTTCTACAGGTGTTTCACCTTTTGAGTTGTTGCATGGACGAAGAGCTACTACTTCTTTCTCTCCCAGTTGGATGAATAGATGGGTTAAAGGTAGGCAGTGGTCTGACTCTTGTGTTAGGAAACGGGTAAGTCTTACTCAAGAAAAGCAAAAAAAATACTATGACACTAGGAAGAATGTCAAAGCTTGGAGTTGGTTGTTGGTGATCGTGTTCGTGTGAAGAAAGCTGTTCATGTGAGGAAGGGTGGTTCCAAGTTTGGCCCTACTATTGAAGTAGTGGAGGTCAAGGGCGATTCTGTGAAGCTTGTGAATGGCCAGTGGTGGAACAAGTGTTTCTTGGTGAAATCTGGTGTGGTTGATGAAGTATCTAGCAGTTGTAGCGTCGGTGGTCATATGGGTTCTTCATGTGCCAGTCAGACTGTGTTGAAACGCAGTTCCAGGACCAGAAATGTTCTTGCACGTTATAGGGTCTGATCTGTGATCCATTTTGTAAGGTCTGTTTTGTGATCTATTACTGTGTTTTTTTTCTCCCTACAGGAATTGGTGTTTATCTTTCCAATTTGTCATGGTGTAATTTTGCATATTAATACCTTTTGTTTTCACAGGTATTTTTCACTGTTAGTTGTTATATTCTTCTCATCTTTTCTTTTCTTTTCTTTTCCCATTCTTCTTTTCTTCCTTGTTGTTTTCCTTTTTTCTTTTCTTTTGTATTTTTTGAGGAAGACCCATGTAGTAGCTCGAGCTCTTGTCTGGTGAGAATGTTCATCGGTGCAGAACCTCACTGCGTGAGTGTTCTGTACCGAGCGTTGGGGCGCGACAGTTGGTGGTTGTTGATGCCGCGACTGCTTTGCCCGTGATGGTCCAGACTTGTAATTAAACGTTAATTACACTTACCTGCTTCCAGCGTCGTTGTTACTACAGAGTGGTAACTGATTCTTCCAGCAGTTCCTCATTTCTTAGGTGAACCTTGGAGTACAAGTTGGCAGGATGGGTATGGATCTTGTTGGTTGTGTGTTTTCAATTATTTGGTACTCGTTAGAGGAACTCTGTGACTCTGCCAGGGGCTACAGTATAACAACAGAGGTGAAGACCTCCTGGGGTAAAACTCAAGATGCATACAATAAAATGCTGCTATTTTCCCACAGGGCATAATAACTTAACAATAATATCAACAGTGTGCGCAAATTTGGTTTGGGAGGTCCCAGGCCAATCAAAAGCTGTGATTCCTTAATACTGAATACAGAATATCGTGGGACACTAATATCTTAGATAAAATATCAAGGGACAAAAGGTAAGTATGTATGGATTGTTTTTACTTTTTATATATATATCGTCAAGGTACCTAGAAGTGGAGTTAAGAATAGTAAATCTATACTTCCCTATATGAACTTCCCTTCAATATTATGTCCCTGTGCCATGATATTCTTTTACTCAGTAAACACAAATGCAATACAATTCGAAGCTAATGGGCCCAACTGTGTCAGTTGGTGTTTTTAAGCTCCTGCCTCCTGGTGTCTCCTGGTGTCTCCATTCCACTCAAAATGGTGGCAAAGTACCCTTTTAACACTTGACTCCCAGGCAGTGTTGTTGTCCTCTGTCTTACCTGTGGCAGTCGCTTCTCTGCAAGGTACACACAGGCCACGGTACTGGCAGACGTTGCCTGAAGGCTCTCTGAAAAAGGGTAAATGTGAAAGCTCATGTCAAACATGTTATTCTGGTGCTGCAATGCTTACACCAACACAGTCTGTACCCCTAATTGGAAAAGTGTATTCTTCATACTACCACTGTAGAATATCTGGGTTATATCGTTACTCCACTGGAAGTTCAAATGGATCCACGGAAGGTCAAAGAGATAACAGAATGGCCTATCCCATCTTCAGTTCGGGTTATCCAATGTTTTCTGGTGTTTGTATCTCCAATTTGTGGTTTATTTTTCTGCAATTGTACAACTCCTTACAAAGCTCACTTGTACATGAGCTGGTTTTGACTGGCCAGAAAATGCACAAAGTACCTTTGGCTACTAAAAACATTTTTACGGAGGCATCAATTTTATGCCATCTTGATCCACAGCATGCTTTTACAGTGGAGACCAATGTCTCAAATAATGGCTTATAGGCCACTCTGTCACAGGAACATCCTGAGACTGGCTGTTTGTATCCACAGCCTGTTATACTTGTTCTCTTTACACTCCAGACAGAAGCAATACTATCGCTGATAAGGATCTACTTGCGGTAAGAGTTACTTTTCAAGAATGGCAATATTGCCTGGTGGGGTCCACACATCTAGGAAAAGTTCTAACCGAACCATAGGTATTTGCAGTATCTGAAGTCTGCATAGACTGGTACCCCACATCAAATAAGATGCTCCCTTTTCTTCTCTGCATTTGATTTTCATCATGTACAGACAAGGCAGATTGAACAGGAAAGCAGATGCCTTATCACATTATCAGGATATTGTACCAGTGACTCTTAAACCTGAACAGGTCATTAACCTGTTTTGTTTTACAAACAAAAGAAGGCTCCAAAAATCTAATATAACAGATCAGGTTCACATTGCAATCTCAAATTCGACTCTTCAAAAATGGTTTCATAAACCCAACACAGGAAAGACTATTCATGATTGCCTCATGCATATGTACAATAAACTTGTTTTACCAACATAGGGTTTACAGTCACAAATATGTCATGATAACTATATAGCTGGACATTATAGAGCTACTAAAACCCTGAATCTTCTTCAACGTTTCTTTGGGTGGCCCAAAAATGTCAAATATGTTCAGTCCTATGCTGTGTGTTCTTGAGGTAAACATAGATAGACACTAACCGTTGTATTGTTACAATGTTTGCATGTGCCCCCACATCTTTGATATAATATCACACTAACTCACTTGATGCCGACTTAGGTGTAAAAATACATGTATAGAGGAACGCAATTCCCATTGTGCACAGTTAGGGTCCTCTACTCCCAGAGCATTCACAAAAGCTCAGGGCCCAGCAGGGACTTGAACAAGAGTTCAGCTTTCCGCTGCTCTAGGGATCTCCCAGAAACAATTTCAAATGCTTTGTGTGTGCTCTGATCCCTCCTGTAAACATGTAGAAAAATGTGCACATTTTGGTGACACAGAGGTGTATTGGACACTCTTTCTTCTCGAGGTGATCTCTTTGTCAACAGGTTACTTTTCCTTATCTTTTGTTTGTTTATCTAATGGATGCCCTAGCTTCCCTTAGAGAACCAGCCACCTCTGCTGCAGAGACCAAGCAGTGGTCACGGGACCATTTGTTATATTGGCTTTCTCACCAACTCAGCGTGCCACTCTTGGAGCGATCTTCCCTTAGCGGTTCTCTGAATGCTGCTCTTCTTTGCATGGTGAGTGGGAGGAGAGCACCATTGGTGCTCAGGCTGTCTGGAGGGGCTGGGGGGGGGGCACTCATCACATGACGTGTGCAAAAGACACAGAGGCTCTCAGAAGGCTCTAAAAGGGGAATGATTTCTGGATTAGTGCTGGTTGTGCTTTTGGTGTATCCAAAGACAAGCTGAATCCCAGGAGGGAAATTGTCGGTCCGGCTTGGAATCTTGTTGAGACCGAGTTTGTTTCCTGTGTTCAGGCACATGCAACAGCAAAATAAGTGACCTGCATAAGTGACCCACTCTTTTTGAGGAATGTTGGACCTTGTTGGACCAATTTTATTGAGGATTGTTGCATTTGGCTCCTGGTGGCATACTTCCACAACTAGGAGCAATTTTCTGGTGCCTCCTGACCCACAGAACTTTCAAGGATTATTTTGGCCTTTCACTGCCTCTAGCTCTGCTTTTTAGTCCTCCTTATCAGGAGCTCAGCTGTAGGGCCTGCGCATAACCTCTTACCCCAGCTACTCATATTTTAAAAGGTGGGAGCTGAAGTTAACAGCTCATACACTTTTAACCATAATGCTTATAGTGGTTGAGACCTCATTAGGAGCTTCATTTTTGGAGGTACTGCAGAGATCCAACATCCTGCGGGTCAAAAGCAAAGACCTGGTGATTTCACAGGTTTAACCTGATTTCTTATACTCTATAATTAAGCAATATCGGGGCAGATTCACAGAATTAATCTGAGATAAAATCCTAAACTTAGTACTTTTGGTATTCACAGAAGGCATTTAGTAGTAGTAAAGTTAGGACTCCTAACTTTACTACTACTAAACTGAGATAAAATCCTAAACTTACTACTTTTGGTATTCACAGAAGGCATTTAGTAGTAGTAAAGTTAGGACTCCTAACTTTACTACTACTAAACTGAATAAAATCCTAAACTTACTACTTTTGGTATTCACAAAAGGCATTTAGTAGTAGTAAAGTTAGGACTCCTAACTTTACTACTACTAAATGCCTTCTGTGAATACTAAAAGTAGTAAGTTTAGGATTTTATCTCAGTTTAGTAGTAGTAAAGTTAGGACTCCTAACTTTACTACTACTAAATGCCTTCTGTGAATACTAAAAGTAGTAAGTTTAGGATTTTATCTCAGATTAGTTCTGTGAATCGACCCCATCATTTCTATATTCAATTTCACAAAGAACATGTTAATTGAAAAATGCAGTTGAGTCTTAATTGATCACTTGCCCTAACACTGAACTGCACAAAAATGTGAGTGTGGTCAGGCATTTTAAAACAGTAAATACAATTAATTGTCCTGCCTTCTTTGCTTCACTGTATGCAATCCACATACGGGTATGTGGCTCTATTAAACAAATCCTAGACGTGAGTACCTGCAAATTATCTGACATCAATAGGTTGGTTTGGTATAAGCAAATCAGACCCCAATGAAGGCGTCAAAGCCGACACAGGGTATTAAAGAGTGCTGAAATATGTAGGTTACAATGAGACGAGTGAATGTAAACCTTCTGTTTTAATCACGTGACTAGGGGTTCTGGATTTCAGTTTTATGCCCACGCAATTTTAACACGCCTGATCAATAGTAACATTTTCCTAATCTTGCAACAATTGCAGCTTTGGTGCAATAAACTGGGTACGTTCAATTGCTAAGAAGCAACATCAGCAATTGTGAGGGTTCGAAAAAGAGCATATAGATTCGATGTAAAAGTTTCCTTTGGTCTCCACTTGAAGTCCATTGCTTTTAAAAAATATTTATTATTCCAAAATGTCCCTCCTGGCTTTAGAATTGACCCAAAATTGACACCGGGTGCCGGCGTATAAGGATACACTGGCTGGTTTTCTCTCCCCATAATGATAGTGAGGATCATCGAAATACAATTGTAATGATTGTCATCGTAACTCATTAAATGAGTTACAATAGGTGCAACTTGTACGTCAAGTACTTATTTATCAGGAACATCGAATGCAATCAATCTATATTCGGTCGAAGCCATAAAAGAAACACATATGAAAGGTAATGCAAGCTGAAAATTACATCCATTTAAAATTATCACAACAAACACAGAAACTCCTTTTAGACAATATATACAGCATGCCAGAAGCATAAACATAAAATTCATAGTGTTTTCTGATATTATGAAGTTTAAAATAGCAATACGCATCTCTAATGAACCAAGGCGCTGAAAAAAGGCAAGCACCTCCTTGTACTGTCTCAGATTGGTGTTACGCAAAATATGGACCAAGAAAAAGGACCAGGGTGCTAAGTACAAAATGCAAAAAAGGATAAGGTGACTTATGCTTTGATTGGCAGCGTTATCACAGTTGCAAGGAGGTAAATTTTGCTGCCAATGACCTTGCAAAGGAAAAGCCAACTTAAAGTGCAATGTACCTATTCTAAAAAAGAGTAAGATAAAAATGATCAGAGGATTTGGGAACCAAGCAAAATAGGATTCCATATTCCTGCACATATTTTACTATAGACTCCTTTTTCTGGGTCATCTCCAAGCGCTTGTTCGAACAGAAGTCTAGGTACCACTGTTTGACTACTTACTTATGTTTGGGCACAATCTTACATGGGTTGCTATGTAGGTTTAAGAGATCTAGGGTCTGAAAAGTTTTCCTCAAATACATGAGCTAAGGGATCTTATCTGCCCTATCAAGAGACAAGCAGTCGGAAATGCAGGTTCTTACGAGATCCGCCTCCTTTGTTAGCAACATCCTTTGATGAGATCTCAGTCAGGAACAATTATTGGGTAGATATTTTTGTCTGTCTTATTTTATTAGGTTCAGCAGTAGAGACTAGCCATTGTGTGTGTACTGAAACAAGAGGAGCCAAAATCCATCTGGGAGGACGTGTAGTACAATACAAGGTTGCAGATGCACTGGCTAGTAATCCTGGCCTCCTTCACAGGACCCAAAGACAGGAACAATTGCATTGCGTCCATAGTAAATTGCCAACCATCTTAGATTGGCTTACAGTTATGAACCCAGGCACAGCATAGCCATCTTGGCTTGGGATTTGCAGGATAATAAAACTAGCATCAGGTGAAGCAGTGACGTGATCAAAGTCTGTGACTTCACTGCACATCCTATAGCATACAGTATAGCTCTGACGAATCAGAAGGCCTAAGAGATTTTATGGTAAGTTTGCTGTGGGTGTTGTAAACATTTTCCTTTTGCTATGAGAATGGTATGCTGTTATTGTTGTGTCTGTATGCTGAGGAGAAAGCCAGGCAGAACCTCTTGGGGTAATTGTGTCCCTCATCATTCTACTACCACAAGTAGATAGGGGCATGCCGTCTCTCAATCATTTTCAGAAGCAGTGTGCCACTCCCCCAATGCTGGTAGAGAACAGAAGGTACCATGCCCCCTGATTGTACAACGCACTCAAAGCTCCAAGTCAATGTCTTTTTATCAGGATTGGTGCTTTTTTCTAAACTGTGGCCAAAGATCTTGACATGTTATGGAGGTCCCACTGACTGTAGTACCTTCATTGTAGCAGGTCACTTAGCCAAAGAGGTTGCTTTTGCTCCTTTAATTATATGTGGCCTTTAGCCCACTTGCTTATCTTGTGACTTGTGTTTATGCTTTACGTACCATTTGTACTGTATAAACTCTAGCAGCTCTTATAAACAATTTACATCGTTAGAACTTAGGTAATTTTCAGTTTAGATCATTACATAATCCCATGAGATTTGGTGACCTTCTTGAATGTGGTATTTAAGCTGATCCACGAACCATCGCTAGTCCTTTATGGATCGAAGCCAGTTGGTGAAGCTCTTTCTGCCTGTGAAACTCACAACACAGTTGCAGACCATCACTTGTGTTGCAGACCTCTTGCATTATCTTTTGGATCACATAGTGCGCCAAGGAAGTACAGATGGGAAGCTGCATCACTAATGTTCTCTTCATGAGTCAGAGCAGCACTAACCAAGGATTTATAGATTGCAGTGCTCATTCTAATAAAAAACACAACATTAATGATGCCATTAGATGTTTCCATGCTGTAATCCTTATTAAAGTAGTACTAACATACTATCCAGAAATACTGCAATCCTACAGTGGAACTATTGTCCAAAATTGTGTTTTTCATTTGGGTGAGTAGTAACCCTACAAACTTAATAAATAATTAGGGGCCAGATGTATGACCGTTTTTAGCGGCCAAAAATGGGAAATCAGCCCGTTTGCGACACTAAAAAGTGTTGCAGCATGTACCAAACCTATTTTGCGAGTCTGTAACCTGTTACCGACTAGCAAAATAGGTTTTGCAAGTCGCTATTAGGAAGGGGCATGCCAAGGGCCTCCCTTCCTAATAGTGAGTCGCAGGGGGATGTGAGATTGTTTTGGGACCGCATTGCATTTACCACAAATTTCAAATTGGTGGTAAGCCAGTCGCAAACGGGAAGACCACTGCCTGCTCTTAAAAAATGAAAATGAAACTTTCCTATTTATTTTTAAATGCACCCCGTTTTCCTTTAAGGAAAACTGGCTGCATTTTTAAAAAAACCTGCTTTATTGAAAAACTAGTCACAGACATGGTGGTCTGCTGACCCCAGCAGGCTAGCATTCCTGTGAGTGCCGGCCATTCCCAAAGGGTCGCAAAATGTGACCTGTCTCATGAATATTAATGAGGCAGGTTCTGTGCGACCCATTTGGGAATCTCAATCAGTGTCTCAGACACTGTTGTACATCAGTGTTTGTGAGTCGCAAAAAGATGCAAATTGCAAGTCACAAACACTGAGGGTGGTATATCTGGCCTAGGTTACAACATGGTTCTAAAAAAATCTTTTCTCTGCCCCAGGTAGCGGTTCTGTGAGCAGTAGGCAATTCCTCAGAGAAATGTGAGTTATGTTCAAGCAGTTCCATCAGACAGAAAGTTAAGACCATGTCTGTCCATGTCCCATGTGATACCCCACTGGCTTTCGATGTTCAGGTATGCCCCAAAGGTTTTCCAATGAAATTATGTACCAAAGGCATCTCCCTTCTGCACTCAAGGCTGTGATTCAACAGTAAATCTACTTTAGGTATTAATTTCCATGATATATTTCAGGTGCACAGTAAAGGTCATCAATGCACTTATATGATCGAAAGGACCTTCATGGGTCAATCTTTACCTCTGCATCTAAAGAAATCCTTTTCATCAACCAGTTAATATTAGGAGTAGCCCTAGATTTTCGCTGCAGACCAATTTATGCCATAGTTCTACTCTGGCACTTTCCCTTGGTTAGAGAATGCATGACATGACTCAGGAGGTGCCCACGTCGGCAAGTGAATGGCTAAATAAACCTTAGAATTCCTCCCTGTGGCTTAGTCACTGCCATGCCGAACAACAGTATTTCCGCTGTCGGTCGTTCAGTTCCACCAAGTACCCATGCACTCCCTCTTAAGCTAGTGAATGACGTGCTTTAAAAATCAAGCTGCATGCCTTTGAATGTCATAATGTGTTACAGGGCCACCAATAGGGCATTCAGTGCAAATACGTGCACCAGCCATCCTTCCTAGGCCTGTTAGTGCCATTACACAGTAATGTTCTGTGGGACTTACGTCTTTGCACAGGTCCAAACCCACTCTAGCCAAACCACTTATTCCGTGTAATTGTGATAAACGTTGCATTCATATATTCACACCTCTTCTTCCTGTCACATTGTCGATATTCTTCTGTTGTTTTCTCAACATGTCACTTCAGTCTCCTCTATTTATCAGCCTTTGCATATCAAACTCTGATGATATTGTCTCCAATTTTGTTACAAATATGCCTACATTCTTAAACACACCTTGTACTTCCTTCAATCTGATCAGTGCTTTCAACCGCTCTATTGGGTAGCTCGGGAGCTACGGGTAGCTCACCAGTACCCTGGAAGTAGCACCCTAAAGTGCAGTCCAGCGCAGTGTGTTATTCACTGAGTCTATGCATATTGAGGAAGGGAGCCCTGCGCGTTTCCAGACCCTGAGAGTGCTTTCCAGCCAAACCAATGATATGACCACATGCTTACACACAAACACATACTGTGACAGTCTGTGAGACTTGTAACCACCTGTCTCCACTTTCAATTCAGTACAGTCACAGGAAGATGTCTCACTTTTCAAGCCCCACTCTGTCACTCAAACAGTGTGTGTGAAAAAGACATGATGTTCTTGGAGTTTTGTTTTACCCAAAATAAAAAGGGAATATTTGATTTAAAAAAAAGTGTGTATTTTTCTGAGAATGTGATATACTAATGTTTTAAAACAAAATAATTGAAAATCGAAAAAACATATTCAAAACTGCTCTTTGAATGATGGTTGGGAGATTTACAGCTATCAGTATTTTCTTGCTGTTGTGGTTGTTATTTAATTAGTCATATGGATACATTTTATATTGATGAAACTTTTCCGGCATTCGTGGTGGTGTCGGCTTCTCCAGTATTGAATCTTTCATACATTCAGATGCTTGAATCTTCCCTGACGTCATGGTGGGAGTCCCACGGTAATAATAACAAGCAGTGCCATAGAGAAACATTGAGCTCCATAGAGAACTTAAGTGGCATTGATAACTAATTCACATTGTTTTATAAGAACCAAAATTCAACCAATCAGAGCACAGCCCCTGCAGCACTCTTCCTATGCAGAAGGTCGTGTTTGAGGGAGTCTCCCTGAGTTCTCCTCAGTCTACTGTGCTTCAGTCAACTTTTGGCCTTTTGTCTCTCAGAGACTTGAGTGATTTGATCCTACAAACAACTTAGAGGAAATACCTGATGTGTTGTTTCCTGACTATCATCATGGCAGAGGGATCTAAAAAGAAGCTTTTCAGATTGTGTAAAGCCTGTGGGAAACCAAGATTATTTTCTGAGGACCCCCATAAGGAATGTTTTCATTGCTTATACCCTCATCATAAGCCAAAAAAAGTAAGCATTGCAGAACGTTTTCTGCTAAAACTCCAAAAGACAGTGAAGCTAGGCTACACCTATTGCTTGAAAAGAAAAAGACACATGGTGATTCTACTTTTGAAGAGGGGGGACAGAGTCAATCTTCACCAGTGAGTAAGCATACAAATTAGGGCTTAACCTCATATGAAGGGGCATTAAAGAAAATAAAGTCTCATAGCAAAGAATCTGAGATGGAAAAGTCAGTGAGTAAGCAAGTATCGGGATCACCTCACTCATAAAATGTCTTCCAAATCTACTTTGGTGCATGTAACTACTTTTAAGGAATCATCAGCTGGAAAAATTTGATTGTCGACAGATCTGCCGTCAAAGGCGGATCGTCTACGGGTGACGCGTCAACGAGGAAATCATCGATGATATAGTCCACCACCACAGCGGTGACGGCTACAGTGTTGATGACACCGATGATCAGAACGACGACGACATCTTCATCATTGTTGAGAAAGCTGATGACGACATCTTTGCAGATGAAGCCATCGACTGCAATTGCGTCAACAGGCAGTTTGCCGTCGATGACGACGAAAGCAACATCACAGTCACTGTCAGTTCTGAAAAAAACCAATTGTCTCCTCATCATTGCCACCGTCGACGAACTCGTCAAAGGCACATAAAGAGACAGTTTTAGTTCCTGCACAAGGGTATCCAGTGACTCTACGCCCAGATCAGATATCTCCAAGTAAGGGGTCACCACTGCCTCCCGTACGTCTCCTGGAAGTGGAAGACTCTGGTGATGAAGGACCATTTGGGCCAGCTTATAGTCCCATGCAACGTCACGTCAAATGTCAGGATACTATCCCTATATGCAGATGATGTCTTACTTTACATCACAGAACCCAAGAATAGCAGGGACAGAATAATGCAAATCCTCACTATCTTTGGCCGCTATTCGGGATACCCTATCTACTGGCAGAAATCCCAAATATAAAATCTGCCAGGCCGCCTGACAAAACTACCCTGCGACTGTACAGCAGAAATAGTCACTGAAGGATCCCACTATCTTGGACTCTATGTGACAACTGACCATGACTCATTCCTTCGCAACATTCGGGTGCCTCCCCTGGAGAGGCTAAAGAGCGATGTTCAACACTGGAGGTCTCTCCCGCTGTCACTCTTGAGCAGAGCGACACTGTTTAAAATGATGTCCCTGCCCTGTTTTCTTTACGTACCAAAAAAATCCCCCATACCCGATCCATACTTCGTATTTTAAGAAAATTGAGAGCAAGATCAGGGCTTTGCTCTGGGAAGGGGGCCCTGCGCGAATTGCGCGACACAAATTAACGCTAAATTATAATTGGGCAGCGCAGCTGACCTCCATTAATTGGGTGGGTTTTGCGCGACACAAATTAACGCTGAATTATTATTGGGCAGTGCAGCTGACCTCCATTAATTGGGTGGGTTTTTTCACTCCGCAGAAGAACCAGCCTTCCGGATGGATAGGCTGGGAATGCAACCGCGGGCAACTTAGGGCTCGCTATGGTTTGCCACCACACCTCAAACTTCATGGCCCCACTGCGACAGTGGTGAACCTTTGGCACACAGCCACTCGCAACCTGGGCTGCAAGGGGAGTGTTACAAATCGGGGTCTCTAGTTGGCAGAGGTAGGTACCTTTGTCCAAATAGGGACCCTTACTTCTAGTCAGGGTAAGGGGGATACACTCCTAAAATAACCCCTGCTCACCCCCTTGGTAGCTTGGCATGAGCAGACAGGCTTATCTTAGGGGCAGTGTGTTAAGCATTTGTGAACACATACAGTAATACAGTGAAAACACTACAAATGTACACCACACCAGTTTAGAAAAATAGCAAATCTTTATCTAAACCAATAAGACCAAATACGATAGAAATCCAACATACAATACTCTTGAAAAATAGTACATGTGCAAAATAACCTTTAAATTGCAGGAAAATCAATAAAACACAGTTCCTATGACTCGGTAGCTCCTCCTGGGGCTACCGCGATACTGAATACGACAAAGTTGTTATGGGCCAGCTAAAGCGTCGACAGACTCGGACACAGTACCTTTCTTGTTGTGACCAACACGTCGGTGCGAGTCGGTCGGGGCAAACGCCGCGGTTGCGTTGTGAAGCGGAGCGTTGCGTTGCGGCAGGCGGTGTCCTCACGATGCGGTGCAGGCAGCGGCTCGTTGATGGAGTCGGTGAGACCAGGGCTTGCGTTGCGAAGCGAGGCGTGGTTCTCGGCGGTGCTTTCAGGACACGGAATCCTGGGACGGACTCGATGACAGAGTCGGTTACCCTTTTCTTCTGCAGAGACGATCAGAGACGGTGCCCACAGACATGGTGAGGTCTTTGCTGTTCCTGAGACCTCTAGAACAGGGGGCAAGCTCAGTTCAAGCCCTTGGAGATCTTTTCTTCAAGCAGGGGGACAAAGCAAGCAGCAAAGTCCTTTTCTCCTTTCCTTTGCAGCAAGTAGCCACTGCAGGCCAACCCCAGATAGCAAACAGCACAGGGGCAGTATTCCTCCTCAGCTTCACCTGCTCTTCTCCTTGGCAAAGGTTCCTCTTGATTTCCCAGAAGTGATCTAAAAGTCTGGGGTCTGGGCCCCTCTTTTTATACACACAAATCCTTTGTTCTCTGAAGGCAGAGAGTGTCTGTCCCCAGCCAAAACCAGTTCTGTCCTCACTGGTGCAGCTTCCTGGCAGGAGGTGGAAACAGCATTGTTGAAGGCAGACCAGGCCCATTCAGGTGAAAGGAAATCTCCTCCCCCTACTCTAAATGCAGCCCAGGTCTATTCAGCCCAGCCCTGACTCGTCAGACTTCTGGAGTCACTGCCCCTCTCCAGCCCCTGTCATCTAAAAGCCAGACATGCAATACACAAACCTAGCAGAGGCACACTGGATGGTTAGGCAAGAAAATACCTACTTTCGACAAGTGGTATTTTCAAACACAGAAAGTAAAAATCACCCTCACTAAAAGATGCCTTTTAACATTCTGAGTTCAGGCATTCTAAACTTTATTTTCCTACCTCGTTCCCAGGGCCAGTTATGTTTATAAGATGTTGTAAACAAACTCCCCATTCTGGGAACAGGTAGCCTTGCAATAATGAAAAACGAAATTGGCAGTAATTTACTATCAGGACATGCCACACACACTAGGGCATGCCCTACCTTTCACATACACTGCACCCTGCCCACAGGGGTACCTTGGGCCTACCTTAGGGGTGACTAACATGTAGAAAAGGGACGGTTTAGGGACTGGCAAGTGTGTGCACTTGCCAAGTCGACATGGCAGTACCAGACTGCACACAGGCTCTGCAATGTCAGGCCAGAGTTACATTTTACAGGCTGCTTCTGTGGGTGGCACAATCAGTGCTGCAGGCCACTAGCAGCATTTGATTTACAGGCCCTGGGCACACATAGTGCACTGTACTAGGGTCTGACTAGTAAATCAAATATGCCAATCATGGAATCACTAATCCATCACAACAATTTACAAAGGGAGCACTTGCACTTTGGCACTGAACAGTAGTGGCAAAGTGCCCAAAGCATCTAGACCAGCAAAACGAAATCCAACACACAGCAAAAACACAGGAGGCAAAGGCAAAAAATGCAGGGGCGAACCCATGCCAATAGTGCAAGGTCTAACACCTGTGCCCTCCAGCTGAAATGTGGGGAGAACAACCCACCCTCTTGGGAGTTCTCTTCACTAAGGCGGAAAAATCTGGACAGACCATCAGCATTGGCGTGTTCTGTACCAGGGCGGTGTTCCACCATAAAGTCCCTCCCCTGTAGGGAACTGGACCACCTCAACAGCTTTGGATTCTCACCCCTCATCTGCATCAACCATCTGAGGGGCCTGTGGTCTGTCTGAACCTGGAAGTGAGTCCCAAACCAGTAGGGCCTTAGCTTCTTCAGCGCCCAGACCACAGTAAATGCCTCACGCTCAATCGCACTCCACCTTTGTGACTGTGAGAGTAACCTCCTACTAATGAAGGCTACGAGTTGGACTAGGCCCTCCTCATTTAGCTGTGAGAGCACAGCTCCCACACCATGCTGTGAAGCATCTGTCTGCACAATGAACTCTTCTGAGAAGTTGGGTGCCTTAAGCACGGGTGCTGTGCACATGGCAGATTTCAGGGCATCAATAGCCTTCTGGCAGGCGTCAGTCCAGTTCACCTCCCTGGGCTGCTTCCTGGAAGTCAGCTCTGTCAAGGGGGCAACAATGGTGCCATACCCCTTGACAAATCTCCTGTAATACCCTGTGAGTCCTAAAAAGGCTCTCACCTCTGTCTGGGTCTTGGGGGGTTCCCAAGCCAGAATGGTATCAATCTTGGGCTGTAGGGGTGCCACCTGGCCACTCCCTACCTGGTGTCCCAAGTACACCACGGAACCCTGCCAGATGTGGCACTTTCGCCTTGATCGTGAGGCCTGCCCTTTGCAGAGCCTTCAACACTTTCCAGAGGTGGTGCAGATGTTCCTCCCAAGTGGCACTGAACACTGCGATGTCATCCAGTTAGGCGGCACTGAAATCCTCCAGTCCAGCCAACACCTGGTTGACCAACCTCTGAAAGGTGGCAGGGGCATTCTTCAACCCAAAGGGCATCACCCGGAATTGGTAGTGCCCCTCTGGCATTGAGAATGCTGACCTCTCCTTTGCCCCATCAGTTAAGGCAATCTGTCAGTACCCAGACGTTAAGTCAAACGTACTGAGGTACTGGGCAGCTCCCAACCGATCGATGAGCTCATCAGCTCTGGGGATGGGGTGTGCATCAGTCCTGGTGACCGAATTGAGCTGTTGGTAGTCCACACAGAGCCGGAGTTCTGGCGTGGCACCGGGTGCGGCAGCTTTTGGGACCAAGACCACTGGGCTGGCCCAAGGGCTGTTTGAGGGCTCAATCACCCCTAGCGCTAACATCTTGTAGACCTCCTCCTTGATGCAAGCCTTGACCGTGTCAGTCACTCTGTAAATTTTGTGCTTTACAGGAAGACTGTCCCCAGTGTCAACATCATGGACACACCACTGAGTGACACCAGGGGTCACGGAGAACAGAGCAGCAAACTGTCCCAACAGTTGGCGACAGTCTCTCTGCTGTTCAAGAGTCAGGGCGGGAGAGAGGTTCACACCGTCCACTGACCCATCAAGCTCCTTCCCAAACAGGAGGTCAGGAAGAGGCTCAGTCTCCTCTTCCATCCCAGCATCTGTTACTAGGAGCATGCCCACTTCGGACCTCTCCAAGTGCGGCTTTAGGCGGTTCACATGCAGGACCTGCAAAGGGTTCCTAGGAGACTGCAAGTCCACCAAGTATGTGACATTACTCTTGTGCTCCACCACCTCAAATGGTCCGGTCCACTTATCCTGGAGCGCACAAGGCTCCACTGGGGCCATGACCCACACTTTCTGTCCAGGCTGAAACTCGATCAGAGTGGCATTCTGATCATACCAATGTTTCATTTCCTCCTGGCTGGCTTCCAGATTCACCTGAGCGAATTGTCTGAAGCTCTTAGTCTGGTTTCTGAAGGCCAGCATGTAGCTATATACATACTGGAGAGGTTTACTGGGAGCTTTCTCCCAGCCTTCTTTCACCAGACTTAGAGGTCCTCTTACAGGATGCCCATAGAGGAGCTCAAAGGGGCTGAACCCTCAGGACTTCTGCAGTACCTCTCTGTAAGCAAACAAAAGGCATGGTAAGAGGACGTCCCACTTACACCTCATGGGTTCACCAAGACCCATAATCATGCCCTTCAGGGTCCGGTTGAATCTCTCAACCAGCCCATTACCTTGGTGGTGGTAAGGAGTGGTGAACTTGTATGTAACACTGCACTCCTGCCACAGGGACTTCGTATACTTGGATATAAAGTTGGTACCATGGTCGGACACCACCTCTCTGGGGAACCCCATGCGGGAGAAAATCCCCATCAACGCATGACCCACCACTGGGGCTGTCACAGTCCGGAGAGGGATGGCTTCCGGGTACCGGGTGGCATGGTCCACCAAGACCAGGATAAACCTGTTGCACATGGCTGTCTTGGGATTCAGAGGCCCCACAATGCCAATACCCACCCTCTCAAAGGGGGTGCTGACCACAGGGAAAGGTTGGAGAGGAGCCTTACACTTCCTCCCACTCTTGCCACTTGCCTGGCAAGTCTGGCAAGACCTACAATGAGTATCAGAGTGCTTGCGCATCTGGGGCCAGTAAAAGTGGGTGACAAGCCTTTCAAAGGTCTTGTCTTGCCCCAAATGTCCTGCCAAAAGCTCATCATGAGCCAGACCCAGTAGGAAGGCTCAGAAGCGCTGGGGTACCACCAGCACACGGGCTGACCGAGGCTCAGCAACCTTAGGCTCGCTATACAGGAGACCATTCTCCCAGTATATCCAATGTGATCCAGACTGATCACCTGCTGCCTGGTTTGCAGCCTGTTGCCGCAAACCAACAAAAGAAGGGCACTTCTGCTGCTCCTCACAGAATTCTTCCCTGGAGGGGCCTCCTTCCTGCTGCCAATGGGTCAGCTCAGGCAGGTCCCCCAGTTCAGCCACTTGTTCCCCTGTAGGCTCCAGGGCATCCCCTTCAAGGTTTGCCTCCTCTTGGACCATGGGAACTTCGGGAACCGGTTTCCCGAGCCCCTTGTCTCTTCTTCTTCTGGCAGGCACCTGGGCCACTCTTTCAGGCTCCAGGTCCTCTTGAATGCCCTTACCGGCTGCCATTGACCGAGTGGTCACACACGCCCACTCAGGCAGACCCAACATCTCCAAATGAGACCTTCGCCCAAGGGGAGCTCTCCAAATCATTGCCTAGCAGTCAGTCAACAGGCATGGCTGGCCTCACAGCTACTTTCAAGGTACCTGAGACCCCCCCCCACTCAAAGGGAACCTGTGCCACTTTGCAGAGGCACTCTGATGTCAGTGGCAACTATTGGGTAGAATGCGTTGGGGACCATCTGCTCTTCAGACACCAGCCGACAACTGACAGCTGTCACACTGGCTCGGTGTCTCTCAGAGCCTCCACACTATGGCCATTGATAGTCACCCACTGCCTGTACTTTTTAGTGTTATCAGGCAGCTGAGCTCTTGGGACCATCTCACTGTCTCCTAGAGAGACCAGGGACATCTCTGTGGGACCCCACCCATCTTGCGCACCCGACTCCTCCCCCAAGGCTACACTAGCCATCTGCCGGGGCGGTGCACCAGTGGGTGCGGTGGTAATCTTGTTGGGACTCCTAGGATCCCCTTGGAAGTGGCCCACCTGACCACAACTAAAACATGCTTTGGAACCCCTATGAACAGGCTTACCTGTCGGGATCCATGGCTTCTTTTCAGTGGGAGGCAGGGAACCCTTACCTTGGTTCCCTTGGGGATTACGTTGGGGCCCTTTTTGGAACTCCTTCTGTTTACCTTTGTCCCCCCACTCTTCTGCTGGGGACCCTGCCCACCCTTGGCGGAGTCTCCCACACAACCTTTTTGGACCCTGGTGCTGACCCAGCGGTCCGCCTCCACAGCATGCTTTCTGGGATCAGTCAGCTTACTGTCAATCAGGTGCTGGCATAGCTCTGGAAAACAATTATCTGACAAGTGCTCCCATGCACCCAAATCATAGAGTCCCTGAAAATCATTCACCTTGCTACCCTTCACCCAACCATCCAGTGCTCTGCAAAAATAGGACACATACTTTACCTAAGTACTTGACTCCAGCTTCTTACAGTTTCTAAATTTCTGCTTATAACGCTCTGGGGTCAACTCATGCCTGGCTATCAAGGCTTCCTTCATGGGGGCATAGGACATCTGATCCTCAGTGGGCAAGTTCAGCAAGGTTTCCCTTCCTTCAATGACAAAGCGGCCCCACAACCCCGCTCCCCAATCTTTCTCAGGGACCCGGTGGGACCTCATCGCTACTTCGTAGGCCTTGAACCACTGCCCAATCTCCTCATGCTTCATGAAATCCTTAATAACATCTTTGGGAATGTATACCTTTCCTTCTCCAGGCACTGATGGTGTGCTGCCACCAGAGGGATTGATCTCTAAGCTCTTCGCTTTCAGATCCAACTCCCTCAACCCTCTCTCATGCTCTAAAAGCATCCTCTTTTCCTCCATGGCCAATTTCTGCTTCTCCATCTCCAACTTCTTATTCTCTATGTCACCCTCCTTCCCCAGCCTGAGCTTAGCAAGCTCCCTCTCATGCACCCTATCTCTCTCTCTGTCCTCTAACTCTTCTGGAGACAGACCCCTTTGAGAAACAATGCTGCCATCTACGGAAGGTACCCTCCCTCCTGGCAGATTCAATTGCCCCTCCTGTTGCTCATCCACATTCTCTGCCTCCACCAGAAGCTCCTCATCCTGCCCACTGGCATTTCTGGATTCCAACCAGGCCCACAGCGCCTTTTGGTATTCATCCTTCCTGGTGAGGCTTTTTACGGAGACTTTAAATTTCTTGCAGATAGCTTTCAGTTGAGACACAGTGTAGGTTTCCACCCTATCTTCCTCAAATTCGATATCAATGGATGCAATGGATGCTGGCTTGGTCATGATGACAAAAATTGGCAGTTCTTTACTTTGCAGAAAAAACAATCCAAGGGAAAAGGTTCAGTAAAAGTATGTGGTCACGTAATGGTCTGCATTATGCTAGTAGTGTACACCAATCACTGGATGTAAATCACAAATGCAAATCCAGGATCCTCACCGCTGACCACCAAGGTTAGAAATGGGGGTCTCTAGTTGGCAGAGGTAAGTACCTTTGTCCAAATAGGGACCCTTGCTTCTAGTCAGGGTAAGGGGGATACACTCCTAAAATAACCCCTGCTCACCCTCTTGGTAGCTTGGCACGAGCAGACAGGCTTATCTCAGAGGCAGTGTGTTAAGCATTTGTGAACACATACAGTAATACAATGAAAAAACTACAAATGGACACCACACCAGTTTAGAAAAATAGAAAATCTTTATCTAAACCAAATACGATAAAAATCCAACATACAATACTCTTGAAAAATAGTACTTGTGCAAAATAACCTTTAAATTGCAGGAAAATCAATAAAACACAGTTCCTCTGACTCGGTAGCTCCTCCTGAGGCTACCGTGATACTGAATACGACAGAGTCTAACAATTCCAGCCGACCGCGTCGATACGGGCCAGCTAAAGCGTTGACAGACTCGGACACAGTATCTTTCTTGTTGCGACCAACACGTCGGTGCGAGTAGGTCAGGGCAAACGTCGCGGTCGCGTTGTGAAGTGGAGCGTTGCGGCAGGCGGTGTCCTCACGATGTGGTGGAGGCAGCGGCTCGTTGATGGAGTCGGTGAGACCAGGGCTTGCGTTGCGAAGCGAGGCATGGCTCTCGGCGGTGCTATCAGGACACGGAATCCTGCGACGGACTCGATGACAGAGTCGGTTACCCTTTTCTTCTGCGGAGACGATCAGTGACGGTGCCCACAGACACAGTGAGGTCTTTGCTGTTCCTAAGACCTCTAGAACAGGGGGCAAGCTCAGTTCAAGCCCTTGGAGATCTTTTCTTCAAGAAGGGGGACAAAGCAAGCAGCAAGTCCTTTTCTCCTTTCCTTGGCAGCAAGTAGCCACTGTAGGCCAACCTCAGACAGCAAACAGCACAGGGGCAGTATTCCTTCTCAGCTTCTCCGGCTCTTCTCCTTGGCAAACGTTCCTCTTGATTTCCCAGAAGGGATCTAAAAGTCTGGGGTCTGGGCCCCTCTTTTTATACACACAAATCATTTGTTCTCTGAAGGCAGAGAGTGTCTGTACCCAGCCAAAACCAGTTCTGTCCTCACTGGTGCAGCTTCCTGGCAGGAGGTGGAGACAGCATTGTTGAAGGCAGACCAGGCCCATTCAGGTGAAAGGAAATCTCCTCCCCCTACTCTAAATGCAGCCCAGGTCTATTCAGCCCAGCCCTGACTCATCAGACGTCTGGAGCCACTGCCCCTCTCCAGCCCCTGTCATCCAAAAGCCAGACATGCAATACACAAACCTAGCAGAGGCACACTGGATGGTTAGGCAAGAAAATACCTACTTTCTACAAGTGGTATTTTCAAACACAGAATGTAAAAATCACCCTCACTAAAAGATGCCTTTTAACATTCTGAGTTCAGGCACACTAAACTTTATTTTCCTACCTCGTTCCCAGGGCCAGTTATGTTTATAAGATGTTATAAACAAATTCCCCATTCTGTCCTATGGGAACAGGTAGCCTTTCAATAGTGAAAAACGAAATTGGCAGTAATTCACTATCGGGACATGCCACACACACTAGGGCATGTCCTACCTTTCACATACACTGCACCCTGCCCACAAGGGTACCTTGGGCCTACCTTAGGGATGACTAATATGTACAAAAGGGACGGTTTAGAGGACTGGCAAGTGTGTGCACTTGCCAAGTCGACATGGCAGTACCAGACTGCACACAGGCTCTGCAATGGCAGGCCAGAGATACATTTTACAGGCTGCTTCTGTGGGTTGTACAATCAGTGCTGCAGCCCACTAGCAGCATTTGATTTACAGGCCCTGGGCACACATAGTGCACTGTACTAGGGTCTGACTAGTAAATCAAATATATGCCAATCATGGAATCACTAATCCATCACAACAATTTATAAAGGGAGCACTTGCACTTTGGCACTGAACAGCAGTAGCAAAGTGCCCAAAGCATCTAGACCAGCAAAACGAAGTCCAACACACAGCAAAAACACAGGAGGCAAAGGCATAAAATGCAGGGGAAACCCACGCCAATGGTGCCAGGTCTAACAGGGAGGATCACACAGGCTACCCCCCTATGGAACACCACAGCACTGGGTACACTGGGATGTTTGCTAGATTTCGATACATGGGACCTGATTGGACTCTCCCGGGTGGGCGGCGACTTGTGAAATCAGCTTGTCGACCTACAACGTGATTACCAACTAGCACCGAAACATACCTCTGCATACAGGTCCGTCATGCCCTGAGGGTGGTGCTGCCAAGGGGAGCAGTGCTCCCAGAGTCTTTGCCCTTAGAGGACAGCTTGCTTGATGAATACATGCTATGCAAAGCCACATCACTCACATACCGGAAGTTGCTCAACAATGCATCGGACGAACTGACACTACTGAGGGAGCATTGGGTTGAAGACTTGGGTGACCTAGATGCCGATGATTGGGAGGAGGCCATGGCATCCCCTAGGGAAGTGGCCATATGGTTAGGGTTTGGATTTGTCCAATTGAAGACTCCACCAAACCTACTGCGCTCAGACAATGCTAGTTAAAATGGACAGGGCACTGACTGCTCAGTGCTGAAAAGGCTGTGGCCATACTGGTACCTTTTAAAAAAAAAATTGGGACTGCCCAATGTTACAGGGCTTCTGGATTGGGGTGATTGCCTGTCTTAGTGAGGTGTGTGTCCCCCCTCAAAGCTTTGGCGAAATGGTGTCTCTTGAATGTTTGGCAAGAAACAGACTAGCTCTGTATGGAGTGAATATGGATTACTCTGGGGCTGGCGGTGGCGAAGAGAAATGTGGCTAGGTTGTGGGATGCAGATCAGCTACTGCAGCTGAGGGAGTGGTAGCATGACATGGACTGGTGCATGCAAGCTGAGAGAGTGGTGTATGAAGGCTGATGTTGCCCCCACAAATTGGCAAAACTTTGCGGCCCCTGGAATGAATACAGAGGCAACATCTGTGAAGACCCAGCTCCCAGCGCCACGGGGGATCTGTAGTCTAAACCAATTTCTTTGGGCCATGATACGGATGCTGGGGAGGAGTGAGGGGGTGAGAAAGGGGGTGGTCTGAAGTGTCTAGGATAATGAATATAAGGTACTTTACAGTGCTTATTTATGTTTTAAATGTAATCTTGTGGCTAATAAAAAGTTATGTTAAAAAAATATATATATCAGGATACTGATGATGGCGAACCTGGAAAAGTTGAGTTTACCCAATTCAGGATAGACAGCGATATGCCTTGCATCTTTATGTCTCTTTCCAGGAACACAATGTGTTGGAAATTACCCTTTTTGCAGGGTTATCCCAAACTCTTTGCCTTCTTCCTCCTCTGTTTTTTACTTCGTTTTTGCTGGTTTTAGGACTCAGGGCACTTTTTCACTGCTGACCAGTGCTGAAGTGCGTGTGCTCTGTGTCTAAAATGTAATGGCATTTGGTTTTTCCATGATTGGCATCTTTGATTTACTAATAAGTCCCTAGAACAGTGCACTACATGTGCCCAGGGCTAGTAAATCAAATCCTACTAGTCGGCCTACAGCACTGATTGTGCCACCCACGTGAGTAACCCTTCAAACCTGTCTCAGGACTGCCACTGCAGAGCCTGTGTGTGCAGTTTCAAACTGCTATGTTGACCTGGCAAGTTCACCTACTTGCCAGGCCCACACTTTCCCTTTTATTACATATAAGTCACCCCTAAAGTAGGCCCTAGGTAGCCCCATTGGCAGGGTGCAGTGTAATTAACAGGTAGGGCATGTGCTGGTGAGTATTACATGTCCTGGTAGTGAAGAATTGCTACATTCGTTTTTCACTACAGCAAAGCTTATCTCTTCCATAGGGTAGCATTGGAGCTGCCTTTACAAGTGTAACTTCCAATTGGGAGCAGATAGAAAATTGGAGTTTGATGTCCCTGGACTCACAATTTAAAAACACATCTTTTAGTGAAGTTGGTTTTTAAATTGCAGGTCTGAAAATGGCACTTTTAGAAAGTTTGCATTTTCTTACTTTTAACAATTCCGTGCCGCTGCCTGTCCCTAGAATACACATATGGGTGGGATGACAGCTGGCAATTGAGCATTCCCTCTAGACAGTCACACACAAAGGGAGCTGATGTATGCTCTGCATATCCTGATGGCCCACCACCAAGCTGATGGATCTTCCTGAGCTAGAGTAAGAGGGAGGAGCTGACACTTGTACCTGAATAGGGCTGTGCCTGTCACCACACAAAGAGTTGCATACCCCATGTAGCGTGTCAGGAGTCAGGGCAGGAAAGGTCAGGTTCTTGTGCACTTCAAAGTCTGAAATGGGTATAAGTACTGGACCTCTGACACCACATACTCAGAACACCTCCGGACTGAGGACAGTCTGCCAGGAAGAAGAGCTGTTGTGCTGCCAGGAGGCACTGCCACTTTGCTGCTTGCTTTGCTGTGTTGGCCTGCTGCCTGCTATTTCTTGCCTGGGAGGGAGAGAACTGGACTTTACTCTCTACATCTTATATCTAAAGGTTCTCCAAGGACTTGTTTGGGCTTGCCTCCTGTTTCTGAAGTCTCAGAGATATCAGACTTTACCTGCATCTTGCTACCAGCCCCTGGCTCCTCTGCTGTGAGTCCTGCTCTTCCAAGTGGTGCCAAATCCAGTTCTGTGCCCTTGGAAGTGAATATTTGGTGCTGCAACCCACAAAATCAACACATCGACCCCTAAGCATTGTTCAGAACCGGCACATCCCCTGCGAAACTGACGCATTGCTGCTGCCTGCACTGAAGCCGTGGACACCGTTCCCCGAGTGCACGCGTCAACGACCTTGTCTTACAATGCAGCACCAACTTTAACAACGCAGTGCCTCCGAATCACTGCTGCTGCGTGAGTCTTGGGCAATGCATCGCCGACATTTGTGATGCCCCGTCCCTGACTCCGACGCATCCCTGGCCCAGCATGGCTTCTAACCAACACATCACTTCCAGCCTAGAGGTTCGACAGCGACGCCTCAGAACCGACGCACAATGTTCTTAACATCGACTCATCAACAACTTTGCCCGACTTCGGAACCAACTCATCGTCTATGACAGTGACGCATCACCTCCGGATTTCAACGCATTGTCCCTGAGCATTGACGCATCCAAGGTACTGTCAGCGGGTCTGCTTGACTCCTGTATCCGGCCCGCGCTCCACCGTGGTTGGACTGAACGTTTGGATTTACCCTGGTCAAACGCGACCAGACAGCCCCAGTTGGAGCTATTGACTTCTAAGCACTGCATTTTGATTTAATTCTGCACAATTCATATCTTGACCTGTGTGTGCTGGATTTATGTTGCTTTGGGCTTGTTTTACTCAGATAAATATTGACTGTTTTTCTAAACTGGTATGGAAAACTTTTGTGGTGTTTTCACTGTGTTACTGTGTGTGCGTGCATAAATACTTTACACATTGCCTCTTTAGTTTAGTCAGACTGCTCTCTGCCAAGCTACCAAAGTGTGAGCACAGATACACTTTTAGTGTGCACTACACTTACCCTGACTAGGATTGTGGTTACTGCTTGGACAGGGTGCATACCTCTGCCAACCAGAAACCCAATTTCTAACATTGGTGTTCAGTGGTGAGGATAGGACTTGTATTTGTGCATTGCATACAATGATAGGTGTACACTACTTCCATATCTCAGACCATTATGTACCAATATACATTTTTCTTTCATTCTCTTTGGCAACCTTTTGAGTTTTTGCAACAACTATGTCTCAATCTGGGGAGCCAACAGTTGTACCTGCAGTACTGGAGTTTGAGCAGGAGAAGTTGGAAACCTACATGGTGGCTTAGCTCAAAAGTTTCTGCAAGGATTTCAAGTGTTCTTTTAAAGGCCTCACTAAAAAGGAGAAGCTGCAATAGGTGCTGAGTGCCTGGTTGGCAGACAGGGACGCAGCTGTGCACCCAGAAGATGGGAATGATGTTGTGGATGAGGAGGAACTTAGGGCCATATGTATCAAAAAAGAGTTTTGCGATTCCCAAATTGCGATTTTTAGCGAATCGCAATTAGAGAATCGCAAAATGCAATGTATGTAGGATTTGCTAAAAATTTTGCGAATCCTACATATTCCATATTTTCGAATCGCAAATTGAGATTCGCAAATAAGGAATACCTTCCCATTCATTCCTAAGGGCATGTATGTGCGACATATGGCACTTTTAAAAAATCAAACAAGTGCTTTTTTAAAGAAAATCGCAAATTACCACCAATTTGAAGTTGGTGGTAATTTGCAATTCCTAAGGCCAAATAGCAAATTTCTGGTGCTTCCAGAATTGCATTTAAGGAATCGCAATTTGCAATTCCTTAATTGCATTTGCAAAATAGAGAATCGCAAATTTTGCAATTCTCTATTTTGCGATGGCTTTTTGGGATGATACATCCCAAAAGGCTTTTCCAATTCGCAAACGGGAAAAAGGCTTGATACATATGGCCCAAAGTCTGCATTTGGGATGGCTGGAGGAGCTGGCATTGCCTGTGGGGCAGGGGGCCAGTCTGAATGGTGGAAAAGCTCCCTCCAGAGCAGGCAGTAGTGTTTCCTCTAAACGTCTGTCCCAGAGGATCTGGAGGGCAGACAGGAAGCCAGGAAGCTCAAGTTGGAGCTGGCAATATTCCAATGGAATATGGAGAAAAGGAAATTGGATGTGGAGGAGAAGGAGAAGGAAATGATTTTAGCTCATGGGCTGAGCTTGAGAGAGCTGGATTTAAAAGCCAAGAGGGCTGAGTCCAGCACAGATGGTGACAGCGAAAGTACCATGTCCAGCACTGAAGAAAAGGTCCACATACCCAGAGACTTGGTGCCTAACTTCAAGGAGGGGGATGACAAACACCAGTGGTTTCAGGCATATGATGTAGCTCCAGGGTCCCTGAGGAAGATTGGGGAACTGGTATGTTGAGTCATATTCCTGGCGGTGGGAGGGATACTCTACTGGCCCTAGAAGAGGGTGACAGGAAGAGGTATGCCCCCATGAAGGAAGCTCTAGTAAGGAAGTATGGATTCACCCCAGAAGAATGTAGGTTGAGTTTCAGGGGCAGTCGGGAACTTTCTCACCAGTCCTAGGGAGAATTTGTAGAGTACTTTTTCAGGGACCTGGATGATTGGATGAAGGGCAGCATGGTGAACACTTTTGAATGGCTGTATAATTTGTTTACAACAAAGCATATGTTCAGTCTTTGTTTTACAGAGCTGTGCTAGCACCCGAGGAATAGTAAGGTCATTGCCCCAGAGAGCTTGCTAAGGAGGAGGATTGCTGGGCTAGCCCCAGGTTCCAGAAGAAGGCATTTGGGAGTGATCGTAAAGGGAGTGGCTCAGGTTCCTGCCAACCGAGGGTGGAGGAGGTTCACAGTAGCCCAGACAGGTCCCAGTGTAGTGGGATAGGTAGAGGGTCCCATGTCCTTTCTCAGAGTAGGAAGGCAGGTGGGAGTGGGCAGAGGCCCAGGGTGCCCTATACCCACAACCTAGATAGTACCCAGAGAGAGCACCAGGAGGGGAGTCTAGTCTGTACCTGTAGACCGTCCACTGAGGGGGACCCTAGAGTGTCAGGAGAACTTGGTGGGGCGCGACTGATACCAGCGTTAAACCAGTTCTGATGTCTGGCAGTACCACTCTGCAGAGGAGGGTGCAAAAGTCCAGATGGAGGGCTAAGGGGGGGAGATAGTCCCCAGTGGGAGGACCAGTGGGTCAGGGGTCGCCAGCTCTGAGATCAGAGCACCCCAGGACTGACCCTGGTGATACCACTTGTGGCCTGGGAGGACTCCATGCTCTGTCACATAGACAGGGGTCGAGCGACCTGTGCCAGGCAAACTCTTGCGCAACATGTGCAGAATGTGTTTCCATTTGGGGGTGGGGGGGAGGTAGGTGTACTCCCCTGGAAGTCTTGGCTTGCCAGGCACTTGCCCAGCCTAAGGACTCTGGGTTGGCAGACCAGTCTCAGGATATCACCCCTGAACTGGTGGGATGTGAAGTGGTAAAACAGGGCAAAGCACCTGGGGCTACTGCCCCCCACTTAGAGAAACCACAGAGGTTAGAGGCCCCTAGATAGCCCGGGATCTGGCTCTGGACATTGACAGCTGTCAGTAACCTCTGTGGGTTGTTATCCTTGTAATTGTAATTGTATTTATATAGCACTTACTACCCAATACGAGGCATCAAAGCACTTTTTGGCGAGTAGCATGCTACTCCAGAACCCAAAAAGTATTAGTGATGAATTAGTATAGGGAAAATAAATTAATTTGAGCGGTGGTCATGTGAGTCTGTTAGTTGGATTGAAAAGGATAGTGGAGGTATAGAAGAGGTAAGGGTCTAGAAAGTGTTTATTTGGAGATCATAGTAGTAGGAGGAGGTGTGTGATGAGTAAAGGAGTGATGGCGCAGGGAAGAGTCTCTAGAAGTGGATTAGGGAGAGGGATGAGGTATCGGATGAGTCTAGGAGGGATACATGAGGGAAGGGCTTAGAAAGGCTTGTTTGGGAGATCTGAGTAGTAAAAGAGGTTTAAGATAATGCAAGGAGGGGTAGAAGAGGGAAGAGTCTAGAAAGGGTTATTTTGGAGATCATAGTAGTAGAATGTGATTTGGGATGAGTCAGAGAGTGAAGCTAGAGGATATATTGAGAGAGGTATTGGGTTAGAAATAGGGTAGTGCATTGGAGAGATTAGTGGAATGAGGTTTGGGATGAGTCAGGTAGTGGAGGTAGAGGATATATTGAGAGAGGTATAGGGTGAGATATAGGGTAGTGCATTGGAGATGCTGAATTAAGAGTAAAGTAATAAATAAAAAGATACATAAGTACATGGAAGGTATATATGTATAAGGAAGGTAATATATGTAGATTTAAGTTGTATTTAATAAACTCAGACGTTAATGTGATGCTGTGCTTCAAGCAAATTTGTTTTAAAAGTATTTTGTTTTCCTTTTAATAATTCAACAGTGAAGCAATTGTAGATAGTTATGATAAAAAATTACTTATTTATGCAGTGACCTATATAAATGTTAAACATAAACTAATATAGCCATAAGTAATATGTACATTTATTAAGCAGGCCTAACGAATATCTATATATTTATAAACATAATTATTACGCACATTTATACAAAGGAATAGACAAATCTAGATACATGCATATAATCCAAAGAAATGCTTATATACACAGGGATTTGCTGTACATTTATGTTTGAGTATGGTGGTTATGTGGGGAAGAACCAACTCTGGAATAGCCTTCTGAAGATAAGATAGTTATCAATGGATCTTATGTTTGGGGTGGACTGAGTTTTCCCTAGGTTGGGGACAGGATTCAGAACCAGAGGGCAGTAGTGGGCCATTGTTCACATTTTATCGCCCTAAGCAGGGGATTCCATCAAGGTATTGATTAGTCTTCCCTGGCTTTAGGCTGGAAGAGGGTTGTGTTGGAAAGGGCCCTTTTTGCGGGGTTACCCCAAACTTTTTGTCTTCTTCCTCCTCTGTTTTTGACTTTGTTTTTGCTGGCTTTAGCACTCTGAACACTTTTTCACTGCTGACCAGTGGTTAAGTACATGTGCTCTGTGTCTAAAATGTAATGGCATTTGGTTTCTCCATGATTGGAATATTTAATTTACTAAAAAGTCCTTAGAACAGTACACTACATGTGCCCAGGGCTTGTAAATCAGTGGACCTGCAGCACTGATTGTGCCCCCCACGACTAGCCCTTCAAACCTGTCTCAGGCCTGCCACTGCAGAGCCTTTGTGTGCAGTTTTAAACTGCCATGTCGACCTGGCAAGTTCACCTACTTGCCAGGCCCACACCTTCCCTTTTATTACATATACGTCACCCCTAAGGTAGGCCCTAGGTAGCCCCATGAGCATGGTGCAGTATATTTAAAAGGTAGGACATGTGCTGTTGAGTTTTACATGTCCTAGTATTGAAAAACTGCTAATTCAGTTTGTCACTACAGCAAGGCTGATCTCTCCCATAGGGTAGCATTGGAGCTGCCTTGTAACACTTTACAAGTGTAACTTCCAGTTGGGAGCAGATAGAAAATTGGAGTTTGGAGTTTGGTCTCTGGACTCACAATTTAAAAACACATCTTTTAGTGAAGTTGGTTTTTAAATTGCAGGTCTGAAAGTGCCACTTTTAGAAAGTTGGTGTTTTCTTACTTTACAAATGTAGAAGTAGCGAATACACACCTTCCCTTAGTTGAGAGATCAATTTTTGCTTTGACTGCCAAATGATTGCGTGCAAAACAGCGCTGTGAATTGTCCCAACACAGCATATCAATGATACTAACAAAGGTGCCATAATTGTGCGCACCCAGCTGCTGCACTGCTGAAGGTTAGGAAAACGTTCCCAAAAATGAACCAAATCTTCCATAGTAAACCATATTACTCCATAATATATCAATCAATATATGATTCTTTAGTCATCAGTGAATCCAATACTTGTAGAATCACTCCGGAGACAGTGAGATTGAACCAGAATATTTTATTCTTGCATTTTCAAATGTTGTCTGTTGCCAATCCAGGCTTTTACATAGACACGTGCTGTCAACCATCCCGCTCAGCAGACACTTAGAAAAACCCAATGCATTTCGAACCTTAATGGTTCTTCGTCAGGGGTCACTGTAATAAATTAAAGACAAATGCTTACCAACCTTTTGAAAAAATAAATAATAAAAATGAAAATAAAAATAACAACCCAACTGGCTTCCCTAATGCATCCTCCCGCAACCAAACCGATTAAACACCCCTTGATCAAACCCCAGCTAAACAAGTGAAAATGAAGCTAAAAATAAAAGTGAAAATAACACAACTTCAACGACTCCATTTGTGAACATCCCCAACACAACCCAACAGTACTCAAATGCCTCATACCCTTCATCAACCCCATCCGTTTCATCCCTGGAAAAACAAACTTATTCTCAAGCACCTCATAAAAACCGCTAACAGCAAGTTTAGCATGTTCGTGCCTTCCTGGTCGGAAAATCAATAAGTTGCGTGATTAAAACTGAACCCGTGACCTACGATGTGCCGTGCATTTTCATTAAGAAGAACTGGTGCCTACAGAACTCATAATGCAATAGCCCAGTTATCAGAAACAAAACCCAACCCTGTTCTCAGAAATAAAACCTAACCCGCACTGTGAAACAGAAAAAACAATCATATTATCGAAATATTGTGACCTTCATTAAAAAGCAAATTAAACTGAACAAAGTCCAATTGAACAAATAAATGAGTATTTACAAGCATCACGACGGAGACAGTATAACACCTTAAAACCTTGAGTGGACCGCATGAAATGGACATCATGTCATAATTGTTTACCACCAGATTAAAGAGGAAGCTGAATCGAGTGCTCGAGGGATGTTTTATTCTTTTTGGACTTTGTTCAGTTTAATTTGCTTTTTAATGAAGGTCACAATATTTCGATAATATGATTTTTTTTCTGTTTCACAGTGCGGGTTGGGTTTTATTTCTGAGAACAGGGTTGGGTTTTGTTTCTGATAACTGGGCTATTGCATTATGGGTTCTGAGGGCACCAGTTCTTCTTAATGAGAATGCACAGCACATCGTAGGTCACGGGTTCAGTTTTAATCACGCAACTTATTGGTTAAACGTGTGGCAGCATGTCTTAAGAACGCACTTGGCGGGAGGTAGCTTAATGACGATTTTCCGACCATGAAGGAAGGCACGAACATGCTAAACTTGCTGTTAGCGGTTTTTATGAGGTATTTGAGAATAAGTTTGTTTTTCCAGGGATGAAACGGATGGGGTTGATGAAGGGTGTGAGGCATTTGAGTACTGTTGGGTTCTGTTGGAGATGTTCACAAATGGAGTCGTTGAAGTTGTGTTATTTTCACTTTTATTTTTATCTTCATTTTCACTTGTTTAGCTGGGGTTTGATCAAGGGGTGTTTAATCGGTTTGGTTGCGGGAGGATACATTAGGGAAGCGAGTTGGGTTGTTATTTTTATTTTCATTTTTATTATTTATTTTTTTGAAAAGTTGGTTAAGCATTTGTCTTTAATTTATTACAGTGACCCCTGACGAAGAACCATTAAGGTTCGAAATGCATTGGGTTTTTCTAAGTGTCTGCTGAGGAGGATGGTTGACAGCACGTGTCTATGTAGAAGCCTGGATTGGCAACAGACGACATTTGAAAATGCAAGAATAAAATATTCTGGTTCAATCTCACTGTCTCCGGAGTGATTCTACAAGTATTGGATTCACTGATGACTAAAGAATCGTATATTGATTGGTATATTATGGAGTAATATGGTTTACTATGGAAGATTTGGTTCATTTTTGGGAACGTTTTCCTAACCTTCAGCAGTGCAGCAGCTGGGTGCGCACAATTATGGCACCTTTGTTAGTTTTCTTACTTTAACCATTCTGTGCCTCTGCCTGTCCCTAGAATATACGTCTGGGTAGGATGATAGCTGGGCTTTGTGCATTTCCTTTAGACAGTAACCCACAAAGGGAGTTGAGGTGTGCCCTGCATATCCTGATGGCCCATCACCAGGCTGATGGGTCTTCCTGAGCTAGAGTGAGAGGGAGGAGCTGACACTAGCACTTGAATAGGGCTGTGCCTGTCCCCACACAAAGAGTTGCATACCCCCCTGTAGGGTGTCTGGAGCCAGGGTAGGAAAGGGCAGGATATTGTGCACTAGAAAGACCTTTCTTTGAAGTCTCCCTACTTCAAAGGGTGAAATGGGTATAAGTACTAGACTTCTGACACAATATACTCAGAACACTTATGGACTGAGGACATTCTGCCAGGAAGAAGAGCTGTTGTGTTGCCAGTAGGGACTGCCACTTTGTGCTTGCTTTGCTGTGTTGGCCTGCTGCCTGCTGCTTCTTGTCTGTGAGGGAGAGGACTGGATTTTACTCTCTACATCCTGCAAAAGGTTCTCCAAGGGCTTGTTTGGGCTTTCCTCCTGTTTCTGAAGTGCTGTTTCTGCGCGATGCAATGACCTTAACTTACAATGCAGCCCGACTTTGCCAACGCAACGCCTCTGAATCACCACTGCTGCGTGAGTCTCGGACAACACATCTCTGACGTCTGTACGCCACTCCACTCTATGCCATTCCACTATGTGCCACTCCACTCCACACCAGTCTACACTACGCTATTCCACTCTACGCCACTCGACTGTATACCACAACACTGCATGCTATTCCACTCTACACCACTCCACTCTATGCTATTCCAGTGCACACCACTCCACTCTGTGGCACTCCACTCTACAACCCTCCACTGTATGGCACTCCACTCTACACTATCACACTCCATGCCAATCCACTCTATGCCACTCCACTCTACGCTGTTCAACTCTATGCCACTCTGCTCTGCACCACTCTACTGTACACCACTGCACTCTACACCACTCCACTCCACTGTACGCCATTCCATGCTATTCTATTCCACTCTACGCCATGACACTGTACGCTACTCCACTCGCCTCTACGCCATGCCACTCTACCCCACTCCACTCTACACCACTCCAGTCTATGCCACTCCACTCTACTCTATGCCACTCTACACCACTCCAACCACTCCACTCTACGCTATTCCACTGTACACCACGCCACTGTACGCCACTACACTCTGCACTGTTTCACTATGCGCCACTTAATGCCCCCCTGGGCCCATCGCCCACGGGGCACCCATAGGGCATTCATTTTGATCATGTTTTGGGTCCATGGGGCACACAGCGGACCCAGGGGTGGCATGAGGTGGGCCATGAGGAGGGTCATGAGGTGGGCCAAGGGGGGCATTTATTTTACGCTGTTTTGAGCTGTGAAACCCTCCTTCTTTTGGCCCAGTTGCTAGAGGCTACTGGACCAATACAAGGAGGGTCTCAATCTTCAAATTTCACTGGCACTTTTGTAAAAAGTGCAGGCTTTTTTACAAAACTGCAGATTTCGGGATTGTTTTGCAAATCGCGAAATCCTGGAGGGTCTGCACAGTACGCCACTCCACTTTATGCCACTACACTCTTCCACTTTACGCCACTTGACTCTACACCATTCTACGCCACTTTACGCTACACTTAATAACACTTCACTCGACAACAGTACACTTTACGATTTGATACAGTTTTTTATTGAAAAATAACCATTGAAATTCAATGAAAAAACCAAAGGTTAAAACTTAGGGCCTGATTTAGATGTTGACTGGACTCCTGTTGTCCCTCTGTGGCGGTGGTTATAAGTACTCTGTCAAGCTGACTGAGTCCTGCCCATCATATTTAGATGTGGGCTAACAGAATTCATCCGCACTAACAGACTGTTTTCCCCTGCGTAAGCGACACACCTTCTTCGACGCGGCGGACTCCTCTGCTGGCTAACAGTACTCTGTCGCCGTCAGGCCGGCGGGTTTGCCCCGATCCCAGTTGTGCTGATGTTGTCCTAGTGGCGGATTCCTGACAGAGTGAGTCCCTGGTGGAGTGGAGACTGGTAAGTAATACTTTTTAATGTGTCACTACACATACATGTTGTGTTTGCTACAAAATTATATGTTGGTAATGAGTTATGCCCTTTTTTTTACATATAGCACACAAACAACATACACACACTATTGAATCTACACCCACAGGCACAGCACGCACAACACCCACAACCAACACAACAACAATTTTTATTTAAGTGTCAATACAGGTGTGTTCATTTTACCTTGGTAAGTTGTAAAATGAACACTAATGCATTACACAAAAGGAAAAAATAGCATGGAAGAGCAATGTAAAAATACACAAGGCCAAAGCAAATGTTAACACACGATTCATAGTAAAACAAGTACAAAAGAAGCTTCCCTTAGATCCCAGCGACAACAGAGTTGATTCGCTTCGTGGTCAAGTAGTAGCAGCAAAGGAAGGACCTGGACAATCAGGATCAAGACAGAAACGGAAGTGGAAAACAGAAAAAAGGTACGTTTCTACCTCATTTTGCTTTGATTCCACCTGCTCAAGTTTGGAGGTATACCCGCCACAGTTTCCTCGACGGAAAGGCACATCATGATTGGCCCAGTGGAAATCTTGGCTAGACTCCCTCCGACAGCCGCTTTTGCCTATGACGCTGTCGACGTAGTAAGAAATTTCTGGTGGAAACTGTGGCGCTCGAACTCGCACTATCGTCCATACTCCCACCAGCATCTAAATTTAGCAGGCGGACCGCCAAGTAGGCGAGCGGAGAAACCGTCAGAAAAGTGACGGCGGTACCAGATCCACCAAGATCTAAATCAGGCCCTTGGTTATAGTTAGAAAACTTTATTTATTCTTTTTATACAAATGAAACTTAAACTATACAAACATTATAAATTCTAAAGGTATAGTCATACCTTAAATTTGTAATTTATGCTCCACCTTCAAATCGCTATAACTCGTGCACCCCCGAACACAATGTTATCAACTCTCTAGTTGCACCACTTTAACTATAACTCACCACTCTACCATGCACAGTGTTCTCACAGATTACCTCATTTGAGATGTTATAAGTCTTGTTATGAAAGCTATTATTTCACGTAGTATAAATGATGTAATATGAATGGGTATAAGCAGTGCATTGTAAAGGCGGAAGTTATAGTTCATGTAGTGTGGCTACCGAGGTGACAACGCTGTGTTCAGAGGTGCACGAGTTACAGTAATTTATAGGTGGTGCGTAAACTATAAATTAATTTAAGGTATACGTAACTATAACTTTAGAATTTATAATATTTGCGTAGTTTTTTTGGTTTGTATAGAAAGAATAAATAAAGTTTTCCTGACTATATCTAAGTTTTAACCTTTGATTTTTCATTGAATTTCAATGGTTATTTTTCAAATCGTATAGTGGGGGATAGTGTTGTACAGTGTAGTGTTGTACAGTGGAGTGTCATAGAGTGGAGTGGGGTATATATTACCTACTGGTGGTTGCCATTAGGTAGCTATAATCAGGTCTGCTTTTCCATAGACAGTGTGTTTTTTGGTTTGCTGGTTTTTTGGTTTGCTAATAACTTTTTCCCTGTTTGATGAATCTTCCCGAAACTTTTAAAATAAACTTCATCCACCTCAGCTTTGGAGTGCCAAATTAACAAATGGAGCGTTCTGATTGGCCCAAGGAGCTTTATTTCCCTTGGGCCATCTCGCTCCTGTGAGAGGGAGACTCCTGTGAGTGCTCTGATTGGCTGCCAGCAACAGTCCCCTGCCCTGAAGTTATTAAAAAAAAGATATATGGGGGCAGGGAGGGATACCCTGACCCCCCTAGGCCTCTTGGGAAGAAAAAATAACCAAAATGCACTTTCACTGGATCAAAAAACAATTAATATTGGGAGGGTGGATGCGCAGCTCTACTCCCCGTGCCTGGAGAGGTCCCGGGGAGCCCACCCCAAGGGCTGACATTAATTTTTAAGGGGACGGGGGTCATGCAGCCCCCTTCCTCAAGCCTTGAGCCAAACCCCCGGGATGATATTGAATATTTTGGGGAGGTAGGCCGCGCACCATCCCCGAGCCTGTAAACGCCAGAGGAGCCCACCCCTGGGGCAGAAAATTCACAATATGGGGAGGAGGCCCTCCTCCCCGAGTCTGAAAAGGCCCCGGGTCTGATTCCATTAAGGGAGAGGACTGCACAGCCCCCCTCCCTGAACCATTAATGGCCCTGGGGACCCCATTCCCCATTGCCAGCTCACAGGCTATGCCCCAGGGTGCCCACCTCAGGGACATAGCGGTTTTCCTGCCCACACCAGCATGGGCAAGGAGACTTGTGTTTGCACTTGTTTGGCGGGAGAATTTGTAAATCTCCCGCCAAGCAGGAGCAAACACCAAGTCCACTCCCAGCTGGCTGGAGCTTCAAAAATGCTCCCTACTGCTGGGACCAGACTTAAGATCAGTTTCTAAATATTGCTCCTGAATTATTTGCTGCTCCCTCGGGCGGGAGCAATACCGGCTCCTGCTGGATTCGGGGAGCCGGCTGGGCCATGGGGGCCTTGGGGCTCCCCTATAGCCCCAAACAAGGATATGGCAGGTGCATCAGGGCACCCACATTTGGTATGGTGCCGGGCCCCGGGGGATAGGGTTCCCCAGGCCTGAAAGTGGACTGGGGCTTTGTGTCTCCTCCCCTTTGTATACAGGGCTGGGCCCCAGGGTATGGAGTCCCCAGGGCCGAAATCGGCCCGGGTAGGGGGGACGCGTGCCCCCATCCCCCATTTAAATGCAGCCGGGCCACGGGGGATGATGTCACCATGGCGAAAATTAGTCTGGGGAGGGGGGCCACATGTCCCCCTTCAAAATGGAGCCGGGCCCTGGGGGATGGGGTCCCAATGGGCAAAATCGGCCCGGGACGGGGGCCGCGGGCCTCCTTTCCCTTAATTTTACCACTGCACACAGCCAAAGGCAGTCCGCAGTGTGGGGCCTTACGCGGCGGGGGTTTCAATTAAGTATGGTAATTATTACTTTACGTTAAAAAACCTTAGAAATTCACTGAAAAAAAACTAAGTTTAAAGTAACGTTATAGTTAGGTGAATCTGTTAGTGTGAACATTAACGTTTTGAACTAAAAAATAGTTTGCAGCGCTAACTATAACTTGTACTCTTGTCATGCACTGCTTATGATCACACATATGATATCACACATGACATCATTGATATCACGGATCACATCACCCAAATTTCACTTTCACACATTGCTCTATAAATTAGTATGAAATTAGAGGCCTGACAGTTAACTACAAAATAGCTCAGGAGAAAATCACCCATTACTACTGCCACCACAGATACAACTCACTTTCATGTTGAAAACAAGCATTATATGCAACATTGAGCCTATAGAATACACTTTACAGGTAGCATAGATCAAATTAACAATCAACCACAGATATATGGGAAACACTCGCTGGTTGTGTGTTCAATATCCAATATCTATGCAATTATAGAGAGAAAGACAAAATAGTGAATGCCAATTAAAAAAAAACAGCCTGCCACATACACCTTTAATCTGTATCAAACCCATGACACTCACTGAACCTATATTGACAAGTAAAGTTAATATGAGTAGAGAAGTGCGTACTGTAAACAGTATTCACTCTATGGAGAGAGTTTACTCTGTACCACACTGTTTGCAGACAGTGAAACGCATGATAAATACATCATAGAGTATTAAAAAGAATCTAGCAAGAACAGTGTACAGTCTATGCAACAGTTGTAAAAGCGAACACTATTTGCTAAAAATAACCACGATCTGGAGATGCTAAGAACATACTGCCTGCACCTTCATACTGTGGTGAAAACTTTACAGATAGATCATCTTTTATAGCGAAACAAGCTCATGTACATAGCTTAGTACTTGGTGCACACAGATTTCTATGTTAAGTAGAAATTGTCATGCAGAGACAATTCTGTATAATAACTCAAAGCTCCTTACAATAGTTAGCAATAACTACATAGAATCTTTCTCTCGTTGAAAACATTTTCTGCAGAATCAAAAAACGTGTGTGGGACATGCTCAACACAAGTCAACTGTCACTTGCACACAGAATTAGTCTTGAATACAAAGATTTATAACATGTTCACTACCTCTATACAGCTAAAGTGCATTACGAGCACATGCGTTTTGTAAACACACCTATAAGCTGCTCCCAAACTGTACAAAATTAAGTGGAAAAGTAATATAGTAGGTGCCCACCACTATATAAACTATAAAAAAAACTAGCAGACTCATTGGATAATGTCATCAATGATGTAATTTGAGATGTCATCAGTGATGTTTTAAATGATGTCATAGAGCATGTCATGAGTGGTGTCATATGTGAGGTCATAAGCAGTGCATGGCGGGGGCGCAAGTTATGGTTCAGTGAATATATATATATATGTCTTCAAGGTATGTAGAAATGAAGTTAAGAATTGTAAATGTATAAGTACCTTCATGATATCATGTAATTAGTATTCTAAATTTTGAGCGACAATATTTTGTCACTCAATATTGTGACATACTTCAACTGCAAGGTGTGATCATTACTGTGGTTGAATATGATGCCGTCAAGCCTGCAACAATGAGTCATTAGTAGCTCAGGACTATTTTCACTGATCAGAAGAAGCTCTCATTATAGAAAAGATTGGAGACTCCTGATACTATATATGTGTGTGTATATATAAATATATATATATATGTATAAATATGTGTGTGTGTTGCAAATTATGCTTAGGAATACACAATTCGCGCAACATGCAGGCAAACCATAAATCGAACACTAAATATAATTCTCATATCCTCACACTTAGGGAAACAGATGCAATTACAAATATCGTAAATTATCGTATAGATAAGAGTACATATCATATTACCCTTGTAACTCTTAGAGAGACGACTATGAATGTAATATCATTAATTGGATTGATTATGTGTTATTAGGTCATTACATTTCGACATTAGTATTGTTATTTATTGGTTAGAATATTATGAGGTCATAAGCATTGCATTTGTTATGCTAGATATGGTCTGCATGGCTGTTGCATTAGTTATGGACTGTGCTCCTAACCATAACTTGCAAATTTCAGTGGTTTTTCGATTTTAATTTGTAACCATAACTGCACTTTAACTATGTTTTGTAGGTGAATTTCTGCGATATTTGTAAACATACCTTTAAGTGTCAATAACCATATCCAACTGTAGCTTGAATTTTGTCTTTTTTCAGTGATTTGTTTTTATTTCATCAATCCCTGCCTGCACAGGGGGTTGGCCAGAGGGCCCAGCCTCTATCAACCCCTGCCTGCACAGGGGTTGGCCAGAGGGCCCAGCCTCTGGCTGGGCCTTGTGAATAACATGTCCACAGTCAGTCAACCTCAGATGCACACAGCCTTCAGCCCTGAGTGGCTGGGGTGTTGGCCACATGGCCTGGCCTCTGACTATGCTTTGCACCAAACCCTTCTTGGGCAGCTAGTCCCAGGTTTGCATGGCGTTCAGCTGTGTGCATTGGGTTGGGGATGGCCTTAATTTCAACCCTCCGCCAGCAGCCGAGTGTTGGCAACAGGGTCCAGCCTCCAACCAGGCCCTCCAAGCGACTCTTGAGGGGGTGGCCAAAACCCCAGTGGGGATTAACCAAAAGGCCTGGTCCCTTCACCGAGGACCTGGGCTCAACCCACAGTGGGTGATTAATATATATAGATATATCTCACACATACACATAGATGTCACGGAGAGGGTCATTTTGTTCCTCGTCTCACTCAATAAATGCTAACAAATAGAATATATAGCATATTTCACTGTATAGCTATGTCTATATATATATGTGATCAAGGCCACAGGACGTGGCCGAAACGCGTCAGGGACAGCAGGAAATTAAATAAACTTTATATTTGGCACCAGCAAATTCAGTGTCCGTATCCACGTTTGTGCATGACTGCACTTGGACTGTTGTTTCGATATATATATATATATATATATATATATATATATATGTGTATAAATATATATATATGTGTATAAATATATATATATGTGTATAAATATATATATATATATATATATATGCCACATCCACTTTTCAAAAAGGACGCTGCACTCCAGTCTCCGGTAGAAATTCCACAATTGTTTATTTAACCTAGCAAACACCTACACGTTTCAACTTTTCCGAGTCTTGCTCATGGTTAGTTAGCCCTTTGTCAGTTTCATCTTTAAATACACATTGCCCGTCCTGTCTATTAGGAGGTATTTTGGGAATTGAAGTTTTGTACTTTTTTTGGTTACATTGCAAGTTTAACAATTACATATAAACCTCATAAGAGGCAACAATATGAGCACAGACTTTGTATGACATGTATTACATTTACATAGCTCAAATATTATTCACTCTTCTACAATATTAATGTTGACATAGATATATCTTTTTATGTCTATTTCTAAATTATAGGCTGAGTGCCGCTTGTTGACAATTTAATTATATTGGTAATTTTTGGAGCCATAGATTTAATACAGCTATGGATCCTATCTCCGATGGCTAAGTGCCCCATTCCTACTCTTATGATATGAGGAGGACTACATGAAAGAAGCATATAGGGGCGTGGCCTGGAGCCGATGTGAGCAGGAGCAGGCTGCGGAGCTCCGGCCAGCATATCCCCTGCTGATAAATATCCTGAGCCCCGGGCGCATTAATAATCAGCTAATTAGGCAGCTGAATATCCCGGGAGCAAGCCGCTCCAACAAAAACTGCCCAGCGGCCCTGATTTGCGAGACCAACGGCTGAATTCTGTCCTGGGAGAAGCGGCGCCGAGAAAAGTAAGATGGCGGCCGAATGGTAGAGGGGCAGATACCTCCCAATAGAGAAGCTGGCGATAGCGGGGGCGGCGGCCGGAGGAGAGGGGATTGCAGATTGCGAGATGGAGCCCCGAGACCTTGCTACCAAAGGCCTAAGGAGAACCATCGGACATAGCGCTGTAGAACTGAAGCGAGTGCTGCGGCCACTATCGTGGAACGGAGAGGCCTGCTCTGGCGGAGTCAAACCGATGGGGGCTACTTTCTGTGAGCGAGCGCCCTGAGTGATCTGAAAATAAAAGACAGACGACCTCCAGGCGGCTGCGGTGATGAGATGCCTTGTGCGAGAGAGGCGGCCGTGCTGATGGGGCACCCGGGCGCTGCGTAGGGGCTCCAGAACATGTGACAACCAGGACAAAGAGGGAGGTTCCCCCCCTTGATAAATGCGGACGGGGTGGATGAAAGCGGGCAACCCGCCACAAGATGCCTAGAGAACCAGTGAACGTTGGTGCGGTTCGGGGGACCCAGTGAATGGAAGAGGAGGAACGCAGAGACGTACCCGACCTGAGAGGACCCCCCCCGGAATGTTACTGACGACTGAGTAGTGCAGGTGAGCAGCGGACACTGCGAGTGAAGGGGTGCGAGAGGCAGGAATCTCCCCCCCACCCAAACAGAAACCCCCAGAATATATGGTGGCCCCGTGCCCCATGGAATCCGAGATGGGCATGATTTGTAAGACGCGGGCCTTAGGAGTTAGCGCAGCAATCAGGGGGCAGCGATATTAGCCACCAATAGGTGAGTAGTAGCCTGAGGACAAATGGAGTGGGGCGGCCCCCATCATATCATGGTGCTGCAAGTGCGGAGTACAGGAAGGAAGAGGACCTGAGGGAGGCAGTGTAACTTCCCCCCAAAATGAAAGAGGATGCCAAGAGGTAGTGAAGGAAGTGACCACCTGAGAACAATAGGTGACATAACCTGGGGGCCTGACGGGCACAGAGATTGGCCCAACCAGTAACAAGAGAACGAGTTATCGCTCTGCGAGGCGTCCAGGGGACAGATCAGAGAACAATCTACTGGGACACGGACCGAGTATAGTAAGCACTGAAGACCTGCTCTCACTGATTGACCTCTTTAAAGACCCAAGAGCTGAGACCCATTGAGAGGAATGGGGAAACTATCTAAACGGAGGGGTTATAACACCCTCAGCATGGGGGGCACAGGAACCCAGATGGAGAACGAAGAAGAGAATATGGAGTCGGGTAAAGATACGGCCGCCATGCGCCCCACCTTGACGGATATCATGCAGGCTATTACAGCATCCAGAGAAGCTCTAGAGACAAAAATAGATGCGATAGGGACCGACTTAAACCTGCTGAAGGATGACCACCGAAAGCTTAAGGAACGCTTGGCAACTACCGAAAAGACGCTTTCTGACCTCCCTGAAGCGGGATGTCGCACTCCAAAAGTCACAGCGCAGTCGAGGCCCAGATTAAAAGTTCTCAATTTGCGAGCTGAAGATAGTGAAGGGAGATCGCGAAGAAACAACCTACGCATAGTAGGAGTACCTGAAAAAGCGGATGGCACGGACATGGTACGCCTTCTTGAGGAGTGGATTAAAACCGAAGTAGCCCCGGATGGACTCTCTCCCTTTTACGCACAGGATCGAGCTCATGGGGTCCCAGCCAGACCACCCAGACCTGGAGCCCCTCCTCGACCCATAGTGGCACGACTCCTTCACTTTAGGGACCGAGATCATGTACTGCATAAAGCTCGTCAAAAGCAAGACCTGCAAATAAACAGTAAAATCATGATTTTTCCAGACTTTACCAGAGAAGTGCAGCGACAGAGAGCCTCATTTCTTGCCTTCAAAAAGAAGTTACGGCAACTGCAAATTCCCTATGCGATGCTATTTACGGCACGACTAAGAGTGGCTGACCAAGCAGGAGTGCGGTTTTTCACTACTCCACAAGAAGCATGGGAGTGGTTGGACTCTCGACACTGCCGTGATAGGCGTAATACTTCACCAGATCTGACACAGCAACCCACAGAGAAGAATAAGAATGCGGCTCGAGCACCGTCATCCAGAGAGTCGAATCGGAGAGGCGCAGAGCACTACAAGCAGCAGAACTTAACCGGAATGGCTCCATTCCTAGATCGAGTAAGGATGGGCAAGATGCGGACAAGTCGGATGGGTCATTGGTTGCCAGTGCTAGCGAAGAGTCAGACACAGATTTGCCGGAGGTCACACCCCAAACGGCAGATGACATTGCTTGAGGGGGTTGAGTTCAGTGGGAGAAATAGTTGCTCTTCATGACATCGGATGGGCCTGAAACTGAGTAGGGACTGCAGGGCTCCCAAATTCTATTGGCCAGCACGCAAGAACTGCAACGCATGCCCGAGGCTGACAATGTAGCGGAGACATTTTGGGATATGGCCTGGTGGTGCTCCAAGACCTGTAGGGTAAGCTGCATAGCCCCATAACCATCAGAGGACTTTTTCGGAACTTAATTTGAGTTTGGATGGGGACTAGTTTGTTTGTACCTGTCCTGGGGAGGGGGAGTTGGGTTTTTTCTTTATCTCAGGGGTTACTTCTAGGGGCCAGGTGTGTCACTTGTAAGGGAGTTACCGGAGAGGAGATGCAGTCAATACAATGGTACCCCCCATAGATCTTAAATGTATATCTTGGAATGTACGGGGGATGCATACACTATCGAGGCATCATAGAATACATGCCTACTTAGTGCGGAGAGGGATACAAATTGTGTTACTACAGGAGACGCACGTCATGGCAAAAGAGGGAGCCGCGCTTCAGCGTAGATGGAAGGGTCAGGTGTTCTATAACAACTATTCAGCATTTGCTAGGGGGGTCCTGATCTGGGTGAGGGCGGTAGTATCTTTTCAGTGTACGGGCCAAACAATCGATCCGGAGGGAAGGTATGTCATACTATCAGGCCGATTGGATGGAAGAGATATAACCCTAGGTAGCCTATACAGCCCAAATACAAAGCAGGCCTCGTTTTTGACTCAGCTCTCCAGAACATTGGCCCCAGTTCTGACTGTATCGGTCATATTAGGGGGGGGGACTTTAATTGTATTATGGATGTGGGATTAGATCGTTCTCATCCACCACTCCCTGATGCTCCTATATATAAGTTAGCAGAGGCGTGCCGAAATTGGCAACAGAGGTGGGGATTAGTAGACTCCTGGAGGGCACAGCACCATGGGGACAGAGACTACTCCTTTTTTTCGGCACTCCACGAGCTCCATGTCAGACTAGATTCTATATTATGTTCTCCTGACATATCCGAATGTGTGCAAACTAGCGAATACCTCGCCAGAACAATTTCGGACCATAACCCAGTTTTAGTGGGGTTACTCTGGACCCGTGAGAGACCTAAAATCCCGACTTGGCGACTGAGACCAGAAGCGTTGGAAGACCAGGTCTTCCGAACGACAGTTGGTACTGCTATCGGTCAATATTTCACTGAGAACACCGGCACGGCGACAGCTAAATTAATAGAGTGGGACGCCTTTAAACAGTTATACGAGGGCACTGAATCTCGGAGTCAGTGGGAGTATGGAGGGTACTGTTGCAGGACACATTAGCGGCTGAGCAGAGGCTCCGAGACCTAGAGAGAGAAAGGCCAGAAAAGAGAGTCAAACAGGAGGAGCTCCTGACAGCCAAGGAAGCAGTGGCTGAGCAAGTGGAGAGACTACGCTGCTTCGATTACAAATATTACATAGTTAGGGCCCACTCTGAAAGGGATAAATCCACGGCCTTGCTTGCCTGGTTGGCTAATACGGCCCGGAGGGGATCAGTAATACTAGAACTGAAAGAACAGGGGGGGAGACTTTTCACCGCCAACAGGACATTAATGGGAGGTTCCTGGAATATTACACTGCCTTATATAAGAGCAGACTGTCCCCAACGAATGAGGAACTTGCTGACTTTATAGGCGACGTGGAGCTTCCAGTAGTGCCAGTGGAAACAGCAGAGTCCCTGAGGGGGATATAGAGTTGTGCGAGGTGAGGGGGGGCCATAAAGAACATGGCTAGGAATAAGACACCGGGAACGGACGGACTTCCGGTGGAGTTTTACTCAACATATGTCGACCTATTAGCCCCCAGACTGGTAGAACTGTATAACCAAGCAAAACAGGAGGGACATCTGCCCAATACAATGAGAGAGGCGGTAATCATTCCATTATTAAAACCTGGGAAGCTAGCATGGGACACAACGGCCTACAGGCCGCTCTCTATGCTCAACCTAGACTATAAAATTCTGAGTCGAATACTGGCAACTCGCCTTCTCCCGTATATGTCAACATTGATACACCAAGATCAAGCGGGTTTCATTCCCACCAGAAACACAGCATTGAATGTCAGACGACTACTGCACATGTTAGAGACCATACCCCACTGCGAGGATGAGGCGACTGTCTTTGCAGTAGATATTGAAAAGGCCTTTGATAGCCTGGAATGGACTTACCTCTTCGAGGCAATGAGGAAATTTGGACTGGGGCCTGACTTCATTAAATGGGCGGCTCTCCTTTATAAAGACTCCACCGCCCGGGCTAAGACGGGCAGAGTGATTTCTGAAGCCTGCAGAATAGAACGGGGAACGAGGCAGGGGTGCCCGTTGTCGCCCCTGCTGTTTGCCCTGGCCATGGAACCGATGGTGGCCAGGGCTCGCACAGGCCAATATTATCAAGGGTTAGAGGTGACCGGACAAATCCACCATATTGCACTTTACGCGGATGATTTACTGTTATTCCTTGCAGATGCTGGAGAAGCGCTCAGAGAGGCTAAAGAACTTCTACACAGTCTGGGGCAAATAGCGAGCCTGAAGGTGAACTGGGCAAAATCATGTCTTTTCCCTGTCAGAGCGGATAGGGTGGGTCCATGAGAGACGGAAGATGTCCAGTGGGAGAACCATTGCTTAACGTATTTGGGCACCCAGATATATCACACTCAGGGAGATTTATTGGAAGGAAACATGGGGAGAGCCCTGAGAGGGGTTAAGAGTAGTTTTGATTTCTGGGGGACCTTGCCTTTGTTAGTGACGGGTAGAGTTGCCCTCCTGAAGATGGTGACGCTGCCGAGGCTATTGTATTACTACGCAGTGTTGCCGGTTTGGTTCCCGGTGCGAATGTTTAACCAACTTAAATCATTGGTGACCACGTTTCTATGGGGGACCGGCAGGCGAAGAGTAGCACTTACCACCCTTATGAGGCCAAGAGCAGAGGGAGGACTAGCAGTCCCCGATTTTGAGAACTATTACCTAGCAGCACACTTACAGTGGCTCACAAAATGGGTAGCAGGTAAACTTAGAGGGACAGGAGACCAGAGAGAGGGGGCCCCTAGCCTGCGAGTAGTACTGAGACTCCCTATACAAGTCAGTGATATCCCCACTGAACTGAAAACAGCATGTAGATGTTGGAATAGGAGCCTGCGTCGATCCAAAATTAAATACCCCTATGCGCCAGAGATCCCGTTGGTCATGTGTGAAGCGCTGCATCATGGAGGCGTAGACTAGAGGCCTGGGGAGAACTAGGACTATCCAGATGGGGGACCTGTATGAAGAGGGGAACCTGATCCCTTTTAACGATCTTCGGGAAAGATATGATATACCTGGAGGGGATTTCTTGCTGCATACAGCCCTTACGGCAGCAATACGGAAACACTGGAGGGAGGGACTCACAGAACCACAGACTTCGACAGGGTGCCAATATATGGTTACTGCGGCTGGCACTTTTAAGGCGGTTACGTGCATTTATAGGCGACTTACATATGAAACACTCTCTCCTCTGAATAAGGTACATCAACAATGGGAAGCTGATCTGGGCGAACCTATAGCAGATAAGGTATGGGGGGAGTTGGTGGAAAGAGCATGGAAAAGCACTAGAAATTCATGATTTCAATTAGTAAACTTTTACGTATTACACAGGGCCTACCTTACCCCGGGCAAGATTAATAAGTATTTTCATATGAAAACATTGACCTGCCCATGCTGCAACATGGTAGGAGCAGAATTTATACACATGTTTTGGAGCTGCCCGAACCTGTGAGACGTTTAGGAGGAGGTAACCACGGTTCTAGCGGATGTGACTGACAGAGAGATAGCAAATACACCTGGGTATTGCCTCTTACACTGGTTCCCCCACACAACCAGAAATAAAGTGACAAGTAAGTTCCAGGATCTTGGCCTGGTATTGGCCAAAAGGGATATTACCAGTCATTGGAAATCGAGAGGTGGCCCTAACATACTCAGGTGGAAAAAAGAATTTATAAAATGGGCAGACTGTGAGGGAGCTGTCAGATTGCAAATAGCTAAGAAGACGGGGAGTGAAAAGACGCTGGAGACAGCTAGGGCATGGGCAGCATTAGTGGAATCATTAAAACACCCGGAGAATGAGGGAGATGAGAACCCAGCAGGGGAGGCCCCTGAGAACGAAGGCTGAACCCCGCACCCTAAACTCCACTAAATGACGGATAAGGCAATTGGCATACAGCCACTGTATCCCCTACAATTGTCAGGATACCAGTATTGACCTATTGTTAGAACTGGGGGTCTCTAGTTGGCAGAGGTAGGTACCTTTGTCCAAATAGGGACCCTTGCTTCTAGTCAGGGTAAGGGGGATACACTACTAAAATATCCCCTGCTCACCCCCTTGGTAGCTTGGCACGAGCAGACAGGCTTATCTCAGAGGCAGTGTGTTAAGCATTTGTGAACACATACAGTTATACAGTGAAAACACTACAGATGGACACCACACAGGTTTTATAAAAATAAGTATTCTTTATATAGACTTAACACAAGACCACAAATGACAAAAATCCACAATACTGTACTCAAAATAGACTTAAAGATGGTAGAAGTAACTTAGTTCAAGATGATGATAAATGCGACACGTTTCTCACAAAAGTACCTTGGATGCGTAACGCAAAACAAACAAAGGGTATGCAGGGAGGACGATAAGGCGAGCAGGCGCCTCGATGCGGTGCGACGATCCGGTGCGATGCGATGAGAGTGCGCCCTTGAGGCGATGCGACGATGTGAAGATGATGCGTGCACGCCCGACTGCCGTGCAGCAAACTCTGTACCTTTGGAGCCTCGACAGGCCCTGCGACACGCCGCTCCGGTGATGCGACGGTAGGCAGCTGCGACGGCGACACGCTTCTCCGGGGATGCGACGGCAGGCAGCGGCGATGAAGACACGCTTCTCTGGTGATGCGGCGGCGGCCTCTGCGGCGGCGACACGCGTCTCCGGCGATGCGACGGCAACAACTGCGACAGCGACACCCTTCTTCTCGTCGAGTCGTGCTTCCAGCTCCCAGCGACACGCAGGCTTCTGCAGACAGAATCTCCAGCAAGGGAATTCAGGAGGGAGCTGGTGGTGAAGTCTTGTAGCCCTGAGACTTCAGCAGGAGGCAAGCTCTAGTTCAAGCCCTTGGAGAAATATTCTGCAAGATGATGAAAGTTATTTGAAAGTTCCTTCTCCTTTCCTTGGCAATGAAGACCACTGCAGGCCAACCCAGCAAACAGCACACTGGCAGAGGGGCAGTCCAGACTCCTGCAGCTTCCTTGGTTCTTCTCCTTGGCAAAGGTTCGTCTTGTTGTTCCAGAAGTGATCTAAAGTCTTGGGGTCAGGGCCCCAATATTTATACTAGCAAATCTTTTGTCCTCTGAAGGCAGAGGGTTCTGTACCTAGTCCAAACCAGTTCTGGGTGCATTCTGCCAGTGCACAACTTCTTCCTTTGTCAGAGTGGGCCAGGGTCATCAGACACACCACAGGAGGTGGAGCCAGCATTGTGGAAGGCAGGCACAGCCCTATTCAGGCGCTACTCCTCCCACCACTCCCAATGCAGTTAGGTCTATTCAGCCTAGTGCTGACTCACCCTGTCTCCTGGAGCCCCCCAGCCCCTGTCACTCACAAAACCAGACATACAATACACAAGGTAGCAGAGGCAGGCTGGATGGTTAGGCAAGAATATACCTACTTTCTAAAAGTGGCATTTTCAAACACAGAATGTTAAAACCAACTTCACTAAAAGATGTATTTTATCATTCAGGCATACTAAACTCGAATTTCTACCATGTTCCCTGGGTCAGTTAGGATTATAAGATGTTATAATCAAACTACCTATTCTGGCCTATGGGGACAGGTAGCCTTGCAATAGTGAAAAACGAAATTGGCTGTAATTCACTATCAGGACATGCTACACACACCAGGGCATGTCCTACCTTTTACATACAATGCACCCTGCCCTTGGGCCTACCTTAGGGGTGACTGATATGTAGAAAAGGGAAGGTTTAGGGACTGGCAAGTGGGTGCACTTGCGAAGTCGACATGGCAGTCACAGACAGCACACAGGCTCTGCAATGGCAGGCCTGAGACACACTTTACAAGCTGCTTCGGTGGGTGGCACAATCAGTGCTGCAAGCCCACTAGCAGTATTTGATTTACAGGCCCTGGGCACACAGGGTGCACTATACTAGGGTCTGACAAGTAAATCAAATAATCCAATCATGGAGTCACTAATCAATACATTAATTTAACATAGGGAGCACTTGCACTGTGGCACTGAATAGCAGTGGCACAGTGCCCAAAGCATCTAAACCAGCAACACATATCAAAAACAGAGGAGGCAATCAGTAAAAAATGGAAGGGAGACTCACGCCAATGGTACCAGGTCTAACACCTATAATAGTAGCTATCTGAACCAAGAGTAGGACATCCCCAAATCAGTTAAGTAGGGGTTTAGATATATAAGATACGCCTGGGAGGGAGCTTAGGGTGGGGGGAATAGTTGGGGTTATTTTATAGTTTATGATAACAAGCAGTGAGTATACGGTTTAAATGAAGCGATTCTGTTGCACTGATTTCAAATCGTTCGTAGCACCTTCTTATGGGATAGGGGAAACAGGGGTGTTGGACTATTGTAACGATGCACTAGAATACAGTTGATATATATCCACGGCCCACCGTAGATTTCACTTCAGTGTACCTAACTTCTAATACCGATGTAAACTGTTGAATATCTGAAATATCAATAGTTTGTTTTAAAAAAAATAAAAAATGAGAGAAGCATATAAACAGCTGATGATGTAAACAACTACAAGAAATTTAAATACAATGCCATTGAGACAACGATGACCAACTTCAATAAAAAATTAAAAGGATGGTATGACGATACGTTGCTTAATGAAGAGGAATATCAATTTCTCAAAACTACCAATCGAATGAAGCCAACAATATATTTTGTCTCTAAGATTCACAAAGCGCTCAACAACCCCCCGGGAAGGCCAGTTGTTTCAGGGTGTGGATCAATGTTGGAAAATATCTCCAAATATGCGGACATCTTCCCCATGGTAACAATATTATCATCATACTTAAAAGACAGTGGAGAGTTCCTCAGAATAATATCTGAAATTGAATGGCAAAAAATGTTCCTACTTGTAACCATTGATGTAATCTCTCTATACACTTCCATTAAACATGAAACATGATTAAATCCGGTGAGTTACTTTCTCAAACAAAGAAACATCAGAAAAACCAAACATTCAACCATGATCATGGAAATGATTGAAATGTGCTGACATAATAACATCATCTTCTTTAATCAACAACTATATCAGCACACTTGCGGAACTGCAATGGGACTTTCCTCCTCCCCCAGCTATGCAAATTTGACTATGGGCTGGTGGGAGAGGGAAATTGCATGGAATGACATACATGAACAACACCTATCGAAAAAATAATCATTTAGCTGCGATATATAGATGATCTATTCCCACTCTGGAATGGAACACAGAAAGAATTTTAACAATATTTCAAAGCCATTAATCAGAATGAACAAAACCTGAGCTTCACATACAATGTGAATGACAAACAAATCGATTTTCTAGACATCAGAGTATATGTCAAAAATCGAAAACTGGAAACGGCCATGTATAGAAAGCCCACTGCAACAAATAGCGTGTTACATGGAACCAGTTTCTATCCAAAGGCACTGATCAAAAGCCTCCCATATGGAGAATTCTTACGCACTAAAGAGAAACTGTTCAAGAGAAGAGGACACTGTAGCCCAGTTTAAAGAAGTGAAGAAAAGATTTTGTCAGCGAAAATATCCAGCAACCTACATTTAACGTAATAAAACGAGACAGCAGATACTAACAGAAAAATCAAACCATAAGAATGAGAGTGAGGAAACCATCAGAATCGATCACAACATATAATAAAGAATACTTGAAAATACATAAGATCTTTCAGAAACACTGGAATATCCTATTAAGTGACAATGAGATTGCAAAAGCAGTAGGATCAAAACCTCAAATCACATATAGGAAAGTACGTTCTCTCAAAGTTCGACTAGTAAGAAGCCACTTTTCAAATCAGCAATTAGAGAACTGGCTACAACAACAAAATATAGTTTTTTTAGATTCAATAACTGCAAAGCATGTAGGATTGGTAAAAACATGAGAAACATCAAAGACTCAAAAGGTAAAGAGATCTTACCCTGAACAAAAAATAACCTGCAATTCGTAGTATATGTTTTTGAATGTATATGTGGTTTAAAATAAGTGGGAAGCACAATCTGCCCACTAAAGAAAAGAATATTGGAACATATACGGGCTGTCCAACATAAAGACACTAGCTACGCAGTTGCAAAACATCATGTCCAACAACATGACAACAATTGGAAAACTCCGAGATGTTATGGAGTGGTACATGTTCCAAAAAATGAGAGAGGTAGGGACAGGACATTACAATTTCGAAGACTAGAAAGTAAATACATCAGAAGACTGTATACAAAAGCGACGTTTGGCCTCAATGCGGATGAGGAGTTGTATGTGCATCTATAAAATACATGAGAATCATATGTAATGAAGGTATTAATATACGTAAAAGAGGAATTGAATTCAATGTCCCAAAATCTAATGTATAAAAAGGTATGCATATCACTGAGAACCATGGTCCCAGGGATACAAAAATAACAAATTCCATATTAATTGATAATATAATGATAGATTAGTCAAACACGGATCAAACAGAGGGTTAGTGACATATGGCGTGTAAGAGATAACTTCTTTACAAAGTGTCAAGTATCCCATGAGAATATGAATCCGTGCAATACCTAGAATATACACCACAACCAGCAGGATCCTGCAAATACCATCAAGTAGGTTAAAAATCCGTTGAATCAATAATTAAACCTATACCAGTTAAGGACAAATAAATACATCTTTCACATAGCAGAATATTATGATGTAGGTCAGTTTTTATAGACACAGGGGATCATTAATTTAAAAGAAGAGTAAGAATGGGGCCCTTAGCCATCAGAGATAGGATCCATAGCTGTATTAAATCTATGGCTCCACAAATTACCAATATAATTAAACTGTCAACAAACGGCACTCAGCCTATAATTTAGAAATAGACATAAAAAGATATATCTATGTCAACATTAATATTGCAGAAGAGTGAATAATATTTGAGCTATGTATATGTAATACATGTCATACAAAGTTTGTGCTCATATTGTTGTCTTTTATGAGGTTTATATGTAATTGTTAAAGTTGCAAAGGAACCAAAAAAAGTACAAAACTACAATTCCCAGAATGCCTCATAATAGACAAGACGGGCAATGTGTATTTAAAGATGAAACTGACAAAGGACTACTAACCGGGGGCAAGACTCGGAAGAGTTGAAATGCGTAGGTGTTTGCTACGTTAAATAAACAATGGTGGAATTTCTACCGGCGACTGGAGTGCAGCGTCCTTTTTTAAAAGTGGATGTGGCATTAACTGGGGGGACTTGGTCTACCCCCAACGCTAGCACCAACAGAGGAATGCGTCGTAATTTTCAGACCTCACTGGTTTTTATATATATGACTGAAAGGCTCTACATTTCCAAGCAAGTAACACTAGTCAACTTACCTGATTGGACCTACTGAAGGGTAATTATATGCGGAGGAAAATGCCTTTTATTTTAATAATCTGCTGTGGAGTGCGTTTTTAACATGGGGGCAATTTGATGAACATACATTTTACGGCAGCCCAGCCGTGAGAACTGCACCACCCCAAGAGGCTGACTGGGGGCCAAGAGCAGAATCTACTATAGAAATAATGAAACTAAAAGGCACTACATTTTCCAGCAAGTAACACTAGTCAACTCACCTGATTGGACCTACTGAAGGGTAATTAAATGCGGAGGAAAATGCCTTTCAGAAACACTGCGAGGCATTAGGCCAGAAGAAATATCCAAAAGTAAAATGCTGATTGCTTTTAATAATCAGCTGTGGAGTGCGTTTTTAACATGGGGGCGATTTGATGAACATAAATTTTACGGCAGTCCAGCCGTGAGAACTGCACCACCCCAAGAGCCTGACTGGGGGCCATGAGATCCTGAAAATTCGGAGCTTAATTGTGGAACAGCAGATAAGCTAAATTACTGTAGTTTTACGAGTTGGAGGCCCACTGGAGGGGAATGTACGAATGCTTATTGCACGATGCTGCGCAGAATCTACTATAGAAATAATGAGACTGAAAGGCACTGCATTTCCCAGCAAGTAATACTAGTCAAATCATCTGATTGGACGTACTGAAGGGTAATTAAATGCAGAGGAAAATGCCTTTCAGAAACACTGAGAGCATCGTGGCAGCCTGTGAGCAAGGAGCTGTGCTCCAAAAAGCGTTAGGCCAGAAGAAACATCCAAAAGTAAAATGCTGGTTGCTTTTAATAATCTGCTTCAGAGTGCGTTTTTAAAATGAGGGTGATTTGCTGATCACATTTATATATATATATTCTGGCATGGGTTCCCCGCGCGGCATCTTCCCAAGGTGAACTCTGGGAGTTGTAGTCAGCACCAGGCTACTACTGATGGGCGATCACGTGACCCGGGGTGAACAGTGCTTGCACCAATTGGAGTGCTACGGGACTAATTTAAACGTTGATGTGACAGCTTCCGGACAATAGCGGCATCTGAGGAAGGCTATTTAAAGCCGAAATGCATTATGCCCAGCAAAAGGTCCATTAAAGTGCTTCCAGAGGAATTTCCCCGTGTGGCCTCTTCCTTCTTGGTTCAAGAGGGCTTTGTGGGATATATATATATATATATATATATATATATATATATATATTTATTCACTGAAAAAAAACAAAGATTAGATGGACGTTATAGTTAGGGTGACATTTTCCCCATACAAAACCATAGAAATTCAGCAGTTATACTTATAGTTATACTTATGTTATAATGTTATGTTAAGAAACTATAAGTTGTTGCCTAAAGGTACTTAATGGCACAAGTTATAGTTTCATCAGATAGCTATGGAAAAAACACCAACCTAACTATAACGTCCCTGTAACCTTTGGCTTTTTGTGAGTTTACACAGGGGGGCCACGCTGAGTGCTGAGTTGGAACTGCAGATCAGCGGATTGGCCAAAACAAAAAATAATTGGGGCAATTTTTGCCCATGAGGGGTCCCTCGGGAACCCCTCCATCTCTTCTATGGGGTCAGAATACCTGTATCCTGATATCTTATGTCAGTTTTTCATTGTTTTTTCCTCCCCCAGCCCGATGCGAGAAAGAAAAGACAGCTGCAACTTTCCTCTCAGGTTGTGGTCAGCCAATCAGGGCCTTGCTTTTCCCACAGATCCTTCACTAGTGCATCGGCGCAAGATCCACCTCCCTAGATATCTATATTTCTTTTATTCTTAAATAACCCCAAAACTACAGAAGGGATTTACACCAAATTACAAAAAGGGCTCTTTCTTGATCAAGAGCTAGCTTTCTCCCAAATTTGGTGTAATTTCGTTCAGCGGTTCAGGCTGTAGTTGTGTCTGAAATCCCTATGGGAAATTGCATGGGGAAAATGCATTTTGGGACCCCCCCTTTTCCTCAGCCCCTGCTTGATAAATCACCCTGAAATTTTCCAGACGGAAGGTAGAGTGGCAAGCTAATTTAGAAAATTTCGTGAAGATTCGTCAAACTGCGCTAAAGTTATTAGCCAAACCAAAAACGCTTTTTCTATGGAAACTAGGTCCTAACTATAACTACCTATTGGCGACTGCCAGTAGGTAATGTATGTGTGTGTGTGTATATATATATATATATCTATATAGACTATTCAAGCGATGCCAATAACATTAGGAATGTGTTGAGAAGAAATTGGCACATTTTAAAATCAGATTCTTCAATAGGTGAGGATTTGCCTGAAACACCTCTAATGTCATTTAGAAGAACGCGGACTCTGAGAGATAACTTAGTACAAAGTCATTGTCCCACTGACAACAGATCAACCGCCTTTGGAAGAGTGACAGGCTTCTTCCCCTGCGGTAAATGCAAGGCGTGTAGAAATAGCCATAAAGTCCTTTCGTATGATGTACCAGGTTTAGAGGCACCTAAGAAAATCAAGAAGTTCATGAATTGCAATACCAGCCACACGGTGTACTGTTTGGTATGCCTGTGTTGCCTGAGGTATATTGGCACCACCATACATCAAACAAAAGTGCGCATCCTAGAGCATCTCAGAGCGATTGCCAACAAGGATGCTACGTATCCGGTGGCAAGACACTTTGAAACGCATCACAAAAGCAACAGGGATCTGTTGAAATTCTTTTGCATGGACCATGTGCCGCTGAACATAAGGGGAGGTGATAGACAGCTACAGCTCCGTAGATTAGAGTCCAGGAACATCATCGATACCCAAACTAAGATACCAAGGGGTTTGAACAGTGGGGAGGAAATGGCGATTCACTTGTAATTGAAGCATTGTTCTGGAATACAATAATGAATTAATGAAAGTGGGAATCTCATGTGGCATCATATAAATATGGTTTAGCACATTGGATCATTAATTACACAATATAGGATGTGAAGAACTCACATCTACTTGGTATTAACCCATCCAGGGTGAAATAACACGAAAAGGATGATGAGTAGTAGCAATGAGCATCATTCCCCCGTGACAAGAGCCCATATAGGGCGGTGGAATAATATTATCTTCTGCGGATTAGCTGCAGTAGTTGTTGGAGGTCTCAGGATCACATACTGACTAATGTAGAGTCATATGCAGATTGTTGCAGACATGGTATGTTGAAAGAGGAGACTTGCCCATTCAGGGCGGGAGAACTAATATGTCACTTTAATAGTGTTGTACTGCTGTGTGATCCAATGTAATGCTATACTATTTGCATGTTGTAAGATGGCCGACACCGTTGGACAGAAGCATGCCCGGTGTCCTTTATTGATGTCAATGAGCATATGTGTATTTATACTTGCTGTTTCGCTGTGCGCGCCATTATTGACAAAGGCGGTAGCCGAAACGCGTCTTAACGTACTGAGAACCCAATAAAACACTGGGTTTATTGCACCCGTGAGTGCTGGTAATTTCTTTACCTTGCAGCTGTATCTATATATATATATATATATATATATATATGCAAAAAGAGTTGCCCCTAGGTGGGATGCACTCCCAGGTGAATGTGAGTGCCGGCGGCGACCCACTTGGGTTTTACTGAACCACCAGTCCCAGGAAGCATTGCTTCAGGTGGTTCACCTGAGCATAATAATTACGGGGATTTACTGGTGGTTGCCGCACGCCGTCACGTCACATGGTCTGCCACTGAAGAGGGCGTTGGCCCGAAACGCGTCTGGCAGGAAACCAAAAAAGGACTTTGTTCATGGCGTGTGCCCGTGCTTTGGCGTAATTTCCACCTGGGAGTGCATCCCACCTAGGGGCAACTCTTTTTGCATTTTGTATAGCGGCCAGCCTGGTCACGGGATTGCACCACCGCGAAACACTTGCGGGTCCGCGGCTGCTTTATTGGGGCAGCTAACTGTGGAACAGGAGGTACCTGTTATATGCAGGGGTGCCGGCGCGAACATCGGCAATCCTTTTAAAGACATTTTTGAATGTGAGTGCCAGCGGCGACCCACTTGGGTTTTACTGAACCACCAGTCCCAGGAAGCATTGCTTCAGGTGGTTCACCTGAGCATAATTATTACGGGGATTTACTGGTGGTTGCCGCACACCGTCACGTTACATGGTCTGCCACTGAAGAGGGCGTTGGCCCGAAACGCGTCTGGCAGGAAACCAAAAAAGGACTTTGTTCATGGCGTGTGCCCTTGCTTTGGCGTAATTTCCACCTGGGAGTGCATCCCACCTAGGGGCAACTCTTTTTGCATTTTGTATAGCGGCCAGCCTGGTCGCGGGATTGCACCACCGCGAAACACTTGCGGGTCCACGGCTGCTTTATTGGGGCAGCTAACTGTGGAACAGGAGGTACCTGTTATATGCAGGGGTGCCGGCGCGAACATCGGCAATCCTTTTAAAGACATTTTGGAATGTTAGTGCCGGCGGCGACCCACTTGGGTTTTACTGAACCACCAGTCCCAGGAAGCATTGCTTCAGGTGGTTCACCTGAGCATAATTATTACGGGGATTTACTGGTGGTTGCCGCACGCCGTCACGTCCCATGGTCTGCCACTGAAGAGGGCGTTGGCCCGAAACGCGTCTGGCAGGAAACCAAAAAAGGACTTTGTTCATGGCGTGTGCCCTTGCTTTGGCGTAATTTCCACCTGGGAGTGCATCCCACCTAGGGGCAACTCTTTTTGCATTTTGTATAGCGGCCAGCCTGGTCGCGGGATTGCACCACCGCGAAACACTTGCGGGTCCACGGCTGCTTTATTGGGGCAGCTAACTGTGGAACAGGAGGTACCTGTTATATGCAGGGGTGCCGGCGCGAACATCGGCAATCCTTTTAAAGACATTTTGGAATGTGAGTGCCGGCGGCGACCCACTTGGGTTTTACTGAACCACCAGTCCCAGGAAGCATTGCTTCAGGTGGTTCACCTGAGCATAATTATTACGGGGATTTACTGGTGGTTGGCGCACGCCGTCACGTCACATGGTCTGCCACTGAAGAGGGCGTTGGCCCGAAACGCGTCTGGCAGGAAACCAAAAAAGGACTTTGTTCATGGCGTGTGCCCTTGCTTTGGCGTAATTTCCACCTGGGAGTGCATCCCACCTAGGGGCAACTCTTTTTGCATTTTGTATACCGGCCAGCCTGGTCGCGGGATTGCACCACCGCGAAACATTTGCGGGTCCGCGGCTGCTTTATTGGGGCAGCTAACTGTGGAACCGGAGGTGCCTGTTATATGCAGGGGTGCCGGCGCGAACATCGGCAAACCTTTTAAAGACATTTTTGAATGTGAGTGAAGGCGGCGACCCACTTGGGTTTTACTGAACCACCAGTCCCAGGAAGCATTGCTTCAGGTGGTTCACCTGAGCATAATTATTACGGGGATTTACTGGTGGTTGCCGCACGCCATCGCGTCACATGGTCTGCCACTGAAGAGGGCGTTGGCCCGAAATGCGTCTGGCTTGAAACCAAAAAAGGACTTTGTTCATGGCGTGTGCCCTTGCTTAGGCGTAATTCCCACCTGGGAGTGCATCCCACCTAGGGGCAACTCTTTTTGCATTATATATATATATATATATATATATATATATATATATATATATATATATATATATATATTTAAACTCAATGCGCAACAAGTTGCAAGCGCACACCTGTGATCAAGGTGTTTGACGCCAAAACGCATTGGGTTTTTCGGCTTGCTACCGTGAAAAAACTGACCCCAAGCACATTTGGATTGTGCCTCATTTCTGCGTTAAGGAGTGTGCGCTTGCAACTTGTTGCGCAGTGAGTTTGAATGGAAGACAGGGTTTCCTCGGACCCTGGCGCGCACCGCAGCTGACGTGTCCCGGCTTGTTGCGAGTTGCGAGGCAAGTGGAGAAGCTATTTATATATATATTCACTGAAAAAACCATAGGTTTCAGGGACGTTATAGTTAGTTGGACATTTCACTCATACAAAACAATAGAAATTCCACCGTTATATTTAGTTAAGCTAACTATAACTTGCGCCCCTGCAATGCACTGCTGATGACGTCACATATTACATCATTCATGACATGGTCAGTGACATCACTGATGACATCACTGATGACATCTCAAATGACATCACTGATGACATCAGGTCGCCAGTAGATAGTTATAGTTAGGACCACGTTTCCATAGGAAAAGCATTTTTTGATGTGCTTATAACTTTGGCGTCGTTTGACGAATCTTTACGAAATTTTCCAAAATGTTCCTCTTTTCAGGTGAGCTCCTATCCTGAAAGTTTGGGGGTGATTCGTGAAGGGGGGGGCTGAGAAAAAAGGGGGGTCCCAAAACGTGTTTTCTCCATGCAATTTCCATAGGAAACTTTAGACAAGGCTACAGGTCAAACTGCTGAACGGAATTACGCCAAATTTGGCAGGGAGACTAACTATAACGTGCCTGAAACCTATGGTTTTTTTCAGTGAATTTCAATGGTTTTTTAAATGCTAATTTCGAACTATAACGTCCCTGAAACCTATGGTTTTTTCTGTGAATTTCAAAGGTTTTTTAAATGCTAATTTCTAACTATAACATACCAGTCGTGTTTCCAGAGTGGTGGAGAAAGGTGAGCGTGGCCTCCGAAACACCTCTTAGCAATCCCACTGTGTGGTATTTACTGGAGGTAACAGGAGGAGTAGTTAGCCCCCAACGTCAACCTTGAGGGCCAACTATCCCTTTTATTACCACCAGTAAGGCCCACACAGCAAGATTGCTAACTTCTTACATCAGGCCCCGCCCCCTCCCTGCACCACTGTGCAAATGTGCCCCCTAGCACGTTGTAAGTCGGGGGATTAAGTCCCCTTGAATCCTGAGGGTCCCTGGGGGCCAACTAGCCCACCAGGTACCTCCAGGAAGCGGCACAGAGCTGCCTTGCAGAGAGGTGTTCCGAGGCCATGCCCCTTTTTACACCTCTCTGCAACGCAGCTCATGGGCCCTTACTGGAGGTACCTGGTGGGCTAGTTGGACCCTAGGGACCCTCAGGATTCAAGGGGACTTAATCCTCCAACTTACAACGCGCCAGAGGGCCCGTTTGCACAGTGGTGCAGGGAGGGGGCAGGCCTGATGTGACAAGTGTGCAAACGTGCCCTGTGGCGCGTTTTAAGTTGGGGGATTAAGTCCCCTTGAATCCTGAGGGTCCCTGGGGGCCAACTAGCCCGTAAGCGCCACAGGCCTGCATTGCAGAGAGGTGGTCTGAGGCCACGCCCCTTTTTACACCTCTCTGCAACGCAACTCTGTGGCGCTTACTGGAGGTACCTGGTGGGCTTACTTTTTTTTAGTATATCTTTCATTATTTAAACACTTTTGCCAGATTAGTCAGAAGAAGTGATATACCTACACTTTCTTGCGGGTGGGCGGTGAGATAAAAACCTATTAAAGGGTCAGTCCAGTGAATGATGTCATCATAGGTTTCAAAACCCAATCAGACATCATCAAAGAAACATTCTAGAATCCTTTTTGTTGGCGGTGTGTGCTGGTGATGCCCTGTTGGGCAAAGAGAACATATTTTTCTTTCACTGAGGGCCTCTCGAAAGGCTCCATCTGGGAAATCATGTCAATAACATCACCCAACCCAACGAGATATCATCAAAGGGGCGTGGTTGGAACCTGGGCGTAAGTGATTTGGGTGATGCCGATTAGGCTAATGGAAAAATGTTTTACTTTCGCTACATGGACACTTTAACGGGACGCTGCAGTGAAGATGTCACGATGTGTCCAAAATCTCAACCAGGTGTCATTAATCAAAGGGGCATTCTTGAATCCTGATTGGTGCGACTTTGCGGAGGACGTCAGCCTGGTAACAATCACGGGGCATCAAATGAAGGGGCCCACGGAACGCACATACTGCTGGTGCTTGCTGGCTCTGCAGTGTTCGGCAAAAGGAATGTGTTTTTGTCACTGGAGAGAACCTTCAACGGGCCACCTGGTGAATTATCTGAAAAACTCCACCAGCCACCATCAACAAAGGGGTCTTCGGGGGTCCTTAGAGACGGAGCTACAACGCTGGGTCGAGAGAACGACCACGTTTCCTTTCTTTGCACTGAAAGGCCCTTAACTGGCATTTAAGGAAAAAGTCTCCCTGGGGAGGCATGGTGTTCGTCGGTGATGGAAATTGACGTGTTTGTGTCATAGCACGACAGAACGAATATGTCTGAAGTCTTTTACAGCTGAGATCTGCTCTCATTTCCATTCACGATACTGGCTTGGCAGCTGGACTCCTTAAGTGTATGCACTTTAAAAAGAAAAACCTGCAAAATGACACACGTCAAACACCATGCCAGACCTGGCTCGCTATGGTAAAGTGCAGTCTCTGGCATTGCCGGCGTGTCATGAACCCTAGCGCGAGGTTGGAAATGGCCACCCTGGGCCCAGTCTGAACGGTGAAATACAGCAATAATCAGGGTTCAGTGCCCCCCTCTAACCTTGGTGTCACTGCACCTGCTGCACTAATGAAAGCTACACCCCTGAATGAAGTAATGTCCCTAACTTTTGTCTGCTTTGGTAGACTCCCCTTCAAAGTTACAAACGCACTCCAGTTTCTTCAGAGATGTGCACTTGCAATAGAAAAGGAGAGAGCTTGAGATAAATAGACAAGGGTGAGATAGAGACAGAAAGATCACCTTCCCTTGGGGCCCCTTGGAGAGTGGGGCCCTTGGCAACTGGCCACTTGGCCATGCCTTAAACCGTCTCTGGTGACGAGCACACGAGTGCGTCGGAGGACTAATGTGCCCGCTGCAGGGATGCGTGTTTGACCCGTAGTTACAGGTGCAAATCTAGCGGGCTTCAGTCATGTTAAGTTGAGGAGCTATAAATAGCTGCTGTTCTGCGCGGAGTAACCCCCGGGATAACCTGCTTTCCAAATACATATGTAGTATCGATGGAAGGGAATAGCTTGTCCTCCGCTGGAAACAGGCAGGCTTGTTCAGACGGGACGATGATTGACAGGTTTGTCCGCTTGCGGATGACTACGACATCCGTCACAAATATCACAGCGGGGGTGGGACTGCAGGAAGCCTGCTGGTGCTTAAATGCTATGAGCGGTGGTCGTGTTCTCGTTGCTGCCGATGACCTAAATTTGCTGTTGTCAGTAATCAGCATATGATGCTGTCAGTCACCCGCCAGGCTCCTATTTCCGCGGCCAGTCCCCATATAACTGACCTCTTGACCTGAGGGCGGCAGCGTGCCATCCCAGATGTGCGGGGCTGGTCTCTCTCTGGTCGCAGGGGCACAGCTATCATTAGGGCAGGAAATACGGTGGCAACAAGGCTCGGCGGCCTTAAGTGCCCACTACGCTCCAAATATCGCTGTTTTGCACTCGGTGGCGTAACATAAGTCCCAGCGGCCCAAGCTGCGGGGAGGGGGGCGGGTCACCAGGGGCCCCCATCAGCAAAAGTGATAGATGCTGGGCCGAGGAGTGGGGGGCTCCCTCCGTGTACCTTTCAGCCCCCCCCAAGTTTTGTTACGCCACTGTTTGCACTACGGAATTAGCAGATGAGGGTCCATCCATCTTCCTCGCTTGCATTAGAGCCCATGCACCCCCCCCCCCCACCTTGTTACATCATTGTCCGGTTGGGCAGACCCAGGTCTTCCTCATTTATCTCTTCTTTCACAAGTGTAGGCTTTTTCTGCGTGTCACTAAGCTGTACAAGATGAGCCACCACCTCACACTTTTGGCCACTACCCAACACTCTTGGTTCATGTGCAGCGTCCCAGTGCAGCCGTTTTGCATCAGGGGTGTTTTGTCTGCGCTCACATTCAAGGTCAAGTTCAACTTTGTGGAACAAACTTGGCTTTCGCCGTGGCAAAATATAGAACTCTACTTTTATCCTTTGGACAACGGCAATTCACCCGTGAAAAGTGCACGAAAAAGAGCTCGAAAGTGCGCCCCTTTTACCGAAACAGTTGTCAACGTGCACGATTCATATTTGCCTGCTTTTGAGGGGAAAATGCGCGCCCACGCGACCGCACTGCAGAGCTCGCACTCAGTTCGAGTGAGATTCACACTCAATTCTACAATATGATCGCACGTGAACATTAGATTCAAGTCGGTTTTGTCATTTTGCTCGCAAAATTTAAATGGAATTCGTAGGGTACATCAACAAAGTTTAGTCATTTTTAAAAGATCACTAGGCCGGCGTCACAATACATTTTGTGTATAAAAGGGCCCATTTTTTATTTTCCATCTGCTTTGAGTTTTTAATGCGGTCTAGGCACATCTCTAATTTGTATTACACTGAATTATAGAATGTGTATAGCGCTTCAAGTACATGAGCAGACCGAGTAGCGCTCCAATCCGCATGTTTACCATGGCAAATAATGCAGCACTTCTTTTTTGATGCGCATCGGATGTTACATTATATACTTCAGTTCAGCTTCGTATACGGCGACTCGCCCCACTGTCTAACATATTTTAAAATTGTGGGGCACATTGCCTTCCCAGCTCCCCGCCATTCAGCATATTTCACCGCCTAGAATTAAAACGTGAGGGGTAGTTTACGACCAAATGTCCTTGTGTACACTACCTCGCCCCGTTGCAGAGCTATGGTCTTGGTGACAAGGCAGTAATTTGAGAACAGACATCCTGTCGGTGCTTTGCGATAGCCCCCGCTAATGAATTTACAGTGCCCCCGGGGGCTTTTTTTAAACAAAGCGCGGGAGTCCACACTTTGTTTTTAAAAAAAATAATTTCGGCGGGATTTGCGATCCCATCGCGATTTCCACCCAAAATTATTTATAAAAAATGCTTTTTTTGGCCCTGGGGGTCCTTGTGGGACCCCCTGAGCAGGTCTAGGGGGTCAGGGTGTTTCTACCCTGCCCCCTTTTCTTCTTTTTTAATCTTTTTTCTACTGTTTTCTTGTGACTCGGTTCTACTGAGTCACAAGATGGCTGCCAACACTTCCTAGTTTGGAGTGTTGGCAGCCAATCAGAGTGAAGCTCGTGCTCGGGAGGGTTCGCGAACCGACCGCTGCCCTAGATATCGAAACTTTTTCTTTTTCAAATTTCTCAGGAACTACTGAACGGATTTACACCATTTAACAAAAAGGACTCTTTCTGAACCAAGACCTACCTTTTTGCCAAATTTGGTGTAATTCCGTTCAGCAGTTCGGACTGTAGCTTTGTCTAAAGTTTCCTATGGAAAATAACATGGAGAAAACGCGTTTTGGGACCCCCTTTTTTCTCGGCCCCCACTTGGCGAATCGCCCCGAAACTTTCAAGACAGGAGCTGACCGGAGCTGATCACTAGTTTTGAAAATTTCGCGAATATTCGTCAACCGGCGCCAGAGTTATTGGGAAAACAAAAAATGCTTTTCCTATGGAAACTAGGTCCTAACTATAACTACCTACTGGCTACCGCCAGTAGGTAATATATATATATATATATATGTGATCAAGGCCAGTTGTTGGGCGTAATGCGTCATCTGCCATGCCAATCGTCAGCGCCAGCAAATAAAGGAAAAATGTATGCACTTAACAGGTATCCGTGTCCCGCTTTTCAGCCAACCGCTGTGGGAATTTGGTGAACTGCATATATATATATATATATATACACACATACACATATTTTGCTCCTCCTTTTGTTCGATAATGATATTAAATAGCATATTGCACTTTTCGTGACAGCATATATGGCTTATGCATTATTTTTTCATGTCTATTTACTTGAAAGGGGTATTTAATGAAAAAGAGTAGGTAAGGAGTTAGATTCATGCAGTGAGGAAACATTACATTCAAGACTATTAGCAGTGTTGTTTCCTTGTGGAAAAGTCATTATAACATGCAATCTGTGAGGCACTAAAGTGTTGTTTCATGTCAGTTTCACTGTATGGTAGTAATAAAAAAGAATTTGACCCTTGTAGTATATAAGAAGGCTCTCCTTAAAACTTGTGAGGAATAAGGTGGTGCATTAATCTCAATGTGTGGTAAATACCCCCTAGGCTGAGTTTTCAATTTAGAAATAAGGAGTAACTTGTAGAATCAGTATTTAACACACCAAATTCTGTCTGTCGTGCCTTTTTTCTGAGCCTTTCTAAGAGAGCAGCTGCAGTTTTTGAGCTTATGAGACCGAGTGAACGACCTCCCGAAAGTATGAATAAAAGTATACAACCTAAGAAGAAAAACGCTTCACTAAATCTTCGAGTGCATGAGCACTTCAGATCCTAGATTGGAGTTTGGCACTTTTGGCAGACAAAGTTTGAATGGGCAGCCAACATGGTAGTTACGGGTTACTATAGTCAAGCAAGTTACATAAAGCAATTTGTTTATGCTGACAATCTCTCCCGAGTGGTTCTGATGGCATCATAAACCATGAAGCAGAAAACCTGAGCGGTTTGGAAATTGCATCAGAACCCCATAACTGCAAAAAATTGCACTTTTCCTCATGATACAAAGGGTATGGTACTTTTATATTATATTTTTTGTTTGGGTAGTTAGCTTCAATGTGGCGTTTTGTTTTTCAAATAGAAAACATGTTTGAAATGTTTGCACTGGATTATACTGTAGTAATGATTGTTGGGTTTTAGAAAAAAAAATCATTGCTTTGATAAAAACACATATGTGGCCAATGTCAGTGTTTTTCAATTTTGTTTCTTAATCATAAAGTGAATCCGACTTTTATTTCAAAGCATTTCTGAACAAATTATATCATATCTTACCCATAACAATTTTTTTCATTGAATCTTTGGCTTTTGTGGTGATGTACATCCAACCTTTCAACCAAGAGAGTAGCCAGAAAAATAAAATACCCCCCACTTTGAGCTATATGAATGAATTGTCCTGGCAAAGTGAATGATCCTGACCCTTTCTATTAAAGAGCCAGTGGTCCTTGTTCCCCAGAGGAAAAAAACTTCAGAAAGATGCATTTTACACATGTTTTGCAAAGAATGCACATTTACTAGCATTGACTTCTTTTCTTTGATTTATTCTTTCCTTTTTTCTCTCCATCTATCTTTCCCACATTCTATTTATTAATTTCATCCCTTCTCATTCTCCTATCATTCCATTTTTCTGTCTTTTTTTGTTCTGTCCATTCTTCTTTCAGGTGTCTTGCCTTCCTGCTTTCCATCTTTCCTTTGCTTAGTCCCATTCTCACATTCTTGATCCTTCATTTCTTCTTATCATCCTCCTGTCCTTGCTTTCCTCCTTCTCTCATCCCTCTTTCTTCTTGAATTCCTTCCATTTGCTAATTCTTTATTTTCTTTCCTGCCACTGCCCTACCACCAGTCTCTCATTTCTTCTGTGCATTATTTCATTCTCTTTTTTGTTTCCTTTCTTTCTCTCCTCTCCTCCCATTTCAATTTCAGGATTTTCCTTTTTTTCTTTTTGCTACCCCTTTTTCCATGTTTCATTCTTTTCTTCTGCCGCCCATTTTTTTCCCTTTCCGTCCTTCGCTCCTTCTTTCCATTCTTCTTTTGTGCCTACGTTCCATCCTATGTCCTTTTAGCTTTCCTTCTTTCTTTTATTATTTGCAATCTTCTTCTCCTTCCTTCAAGCTATGTCGTTGTATTTGCCTCTATCTTCTTTTTTCTTTTATATTCCAAACATTTCTCTACTATTCTTTCACCATTTTAAGATTTTTTTAACTCCTCCACCACTTCTGCATCCCACAGTTGTGCTCATTTTTTCTTACAGAATTTATAGATCTTTCCTTCTGCCTTGCAATGACCTGCAAGCCAGAGATACAGTTAAGAAGGGCCGTAAATCAATCTAAACTATCCAAGTCACCCCCACTTAAGCTGGCAGGGCGGGTGCTTCGCTACGCCCTTGCTTCCAACGTTTATATTTTCCACTAATCCCAAACCGCACTTCATGCAGCCTTTGGTCCCTCAGCTCAGCTCACCCGTCAAACTCATGCCCAGCCTGTGTCATTGTTTTTTTTCTCCAACTATAATTTTTCATATCTGCAGACCATGAGTGGTGTCCCAAACAACCTGAACCATTATGGGTCTGTGGTACCAGAGCCAGGTCCTCAGATCTTGTCTCCAGAAGGTTTGTGTACTCAAACCAGGGGCTGCGGGCCCTGCTCTGAAAATGTATTTTTTGAAACAACTACTTGGGGTCTTCTTTATCCTCTTTGCCTACACCCCCAAATAATCGTTGGTGTCAAGAAATGCTCTACCTTCTCACTTATGCCCCCGTTATATTTTTTGCAAAAAAAAACAGATAATGGACAGAATGCTGAACAAATCAAACATTCACCCCCAGTCACAGATCTGGGTTTGATCCATTGTTTTTTTGCTCACCAAACGCCCCCAGTTTGACCCAGCCATATGCAAATCAGTCTTGACCCTGCTCCCCGACGTGGGTCCCGTGCTTACCATGCCACTGTAGTCAAGCTAGCCTGGCTGATGAGGGGTGATACCCCAAAACAGGCCCCAGGATGCTTGTTTCCGGTCCAGGGAGTATTTGGCCTGGCAGTTCGGGTGAACTGCTTCCATGGAGAGCAGGGTCAAGATTTATTTGCATATGGCTGGGTTTAAACTGGAATGGCATGGTGAGCAATGAAACGAGGGATTTCATCTGAGATCTCTGTACTGGGGTGAATGTTTGACATTGTTCAGCATTCCATCCATCAATTACTCTTTTTGCATTAGTCACCCCAAGTGGGACGGGTATGACCAGACGTGGGTCCCGTGCTCACCATACCCCAAAACCGGTCCCAGGATGCTTGTTTCCAGTCCAGGGAGGACGTGGCCTGGCAGTTCGGGCTGGACTCTTCCCATGAGGAGCAGGATCTAGACAGATTTGCAAATGGCTGGGTTTAAACTGGAATTGCATGGTGAGCAAAAAAACTATGGATTTAGGCCCAGATCTCTGTACTGCGGGTGAATGTTTGGCATTATTCAGAATTGCGTCCAGCAGTTGTTCTTTTTCCCATTATTTGTTTGGCACAACATTTTAGGACCATGCCCTGTAAAAGTGAATGCAACTGAAATGGCATTTTTCAGATCCTCAGACTCTGGTTCAAATCCGCAGACCACCCATTTTATGACAGAAGAAAGTAGTTGCTCATCCCACGTGATAGTGTGAAAATGCAGAGGAAAGTGGCACTGGAGTTTGTTTTTCTGGGCAATAACATAAAGCATAGCTCCAGTTATTATGCCCTTCATGTTGTAAGTTCATGTGCACCAATATGGTATTTACTTTCAAAGAATTTAGATTCCTCACGGGGTGCATGAAGGCTTCCCCATAAGGATTTGCTGAGCATTAGGGGCCTGTCCTCCCTGCAGAGAGATACAAATGTCCATTATCTCTATCCCTACACCCCAGCTTCCCCACGTTTATCTATCCAGTGGCTCTTCCTCCCCTCCTCCTCATAGGGCCAACCCCACCTTGCCTGCAGTGAGATGAAAGGGTACATCACCCTCCATCATGATAGCTCATGTTGTCCACCAGTACTGTAAGGCAAGGGCTGTGTTATATAGGTCTGGAGTAGGCTTGGTCCCACCTCTAGAGATCTATCACTATTTCTATTGGCACAGACCCTACCCGGGGGATAACTGCTGGCGCTTCCATATTCTGATAGGGGAAGAGGCGGTTGAAGAACAACAAGCCCCTCACCTGATAAAACCAGACTCCTCCCATCGCCTAGGCGAGAGTTTGGTTTCTTAAGACAAAGGACAGCCTGGCACTGGCAGCATGGACTCTGCGGTACTGGGTTCTTCCATGGAATCCAGCATATAAGACATGTAAGAGGAGGGAGCCTTTCCTCCTTAGCCGTCTCCGCCAGTAGACTTGCTATGGGAACTGGCTTGTTGAGAGACGGGCTTGCAATGTACTCTCTGCTCCCTCTCAGTGGTGGGGTGTTAATTCCGTGATGAACACAATGGGGCCCATTTGACCTGATGGGGCAACAACCACGCCCCTCCCGATACTGGCACTGTTCATTCCAGGGGAGTCCGTTTGGAAGACCAACAATGTGAACTTGCCACTTATGCAACCATGTGCATGCTTTCAGCAGTGGGGATATGGACTGCATTCCAGACTCAGGTAATGCTCTACTGAGTATAGTTGTGACATCACTAATGACCTGCAATAAGCAAAATCACGTAGCTCCTCAAATATAATAATACGTTATAACAGTTGAGTTGTGACATCACCATGGCTTCTGTCAATCTCAGCAGACAGTGTGAAGGTCAGGTCAAGCAGCAGAAATACAAGTACTGTTGAATCAATTAATAGGCTAATTGAATGAGATTTTCTCTCTTTTTGACTGTTTCCCTGAAGTAAACCGCCAGTCTCTGAATGGGGCCATTATGGCAGCATATTTTTTGTGCAGTTAAAGGTTATTACAGCAAATCAGGAATTTCTCTGCATATTACCACACATTATTATGAAATATAGCTTTTTTGTAAGTTGTCTTACATTAAGGCACACCTAATATGTTTTTGCAACAAATTACTAGCTGTATATTGGCGTGCCTAATTTTGCTTTACAGACACTGCATTTATTCTGTTTATTTGCAGCCATATTTATTCATATGAAGGAGCAAAAAACAAACCAAAAACTTAAATGTTTTGGAGGAGGATTATGGTGAGACCATGTATTATAAGGAATAAAATACCCTATACCTTAAATTAAAATGATATAATGCATCAAAACGTGCAATCCAGGTATACAAACCTGTATGTAATTTTCTTATTAAAGTCACATTGGGATGTCTCAAGTCACCTGCAAAAATAAAATTAGATAGCTGCTCAACTATAAAAACATATTACAGTTGAATTGTGATCTTAAACTACCTCTTGCAAGAGTCAGTGCCAAGGTGAAAGGCAGGTCACGGAATATCATTGCACCAGCAGTTTAAACGATTTTCGACCTTATCATCACATGTTTATTTTTTTCATTGAGTTCATTAGAGGGCGGTCAGAATATCTCTGCATATTACTTATCATTCTGAGATACGGCCTTTTTTAATCTAATTTACAGTACATTAATTCTAATATGTTTTTGCAACAAATTGGAAAATAATTTTTGGTGTATTTAGTTTTTCTTTTATTCTGACATGTCTGCATGTGTATTAACCTCTTTTACATGAAGTAGCAAAACCCAAGGAATTAAGAGGTTTGTGGGAAGAATGATGGTGTGACCATGTATTAAAATAGAAGGATAATGCAAGTAACCATGGAGTTCCCTTTCCTTATGAAAGAAACCAGCCTTCGGTCTCATCCTCTATATGGTCACAGAACTCTTCGTGAATTATACCCTTAGAATGTGCAGAAGGGGTTACTTTACCCAATATATTATAAGTCACCCTGGAGTTCGATGGTCTTATCAATCAATGAAGCCAAACTTAGGCCTCGTTCCTCTGTATGGTGATGAAACTGATCATTGACTTGCACTGTCCATTTAATCTACGACAGAGAGTACTTCACCGCATTATTAGATATAACATAAACGTATCTTTCCATTAGCCGAAACCCAAACTTTCCACACAAGCGGTGCTTCATTCACAGCAAGAGTTTCTTAACAAGAGCCTGCGTTGACTAGTTTTCATTTAGAAACCTTCACATAAATAAAAAGTCTGGAATAATTTTTCACTTTTTCTAGCAGTCTTGATCTAATGCAGAAACTAGTACAAACACAAACTTCCTAGGTTCAAATAGACAACAATCTTGATTAACAGCGTTGCTAAGTCTTATACAGTTTCATTCTTCCTAATGACTATGTTCTGTACACGTTGTGAACAGGTATATAAATAAAACTTTCTAACGTCAACAAAATACAGTACCTGTAACGTTGAAAATCACCAAGAAGTACAGCTCAGAGGTAACAGCAGGTCTGAAAAGAGACGCTTTTGTTGCTGCAAATGTCACAGGAGGAAATAGTCAAATAATGTAAGCGTTTTCACAAGACACATCCTCTTTTGTTCTACATGCAGCGATATTTACAGCAGATAAAGACTGCCCAAAATCCGAAGAGGCTACCTCCTGACTTCCCTTTTTCGCTTAACAAATGAGGAATAACGTTTGGCACCAATTTTACCGCAAGTTCTTCCCACCTGAGGTATGGTGGTGGAGAACATTGGGCTCGGGGCGTATCATGATGGGCTTTGCTTTTACGAAGCAGGGCTGATTGCCTGTTTTTTTATGTGCCTGCACTGAGTAAAGTGAATTCAATTAACCCGATATTTCTTTGAGTTAGTGCTTTAGTTTTAGATACTACCTCGGATACAGTGAGCAAGGTTTGCATTTTTCTGTTTGTGAGCTGTGCGTTCTAAAATGATGGAGTAACTTAGATAAATATCTGGTTAAATGAATTCACTTTATTTCCCCTATTTTTTCTCAGCAATTTTGGATTCGCTTCCTTGTGACTCTGGAGCCATTATTTCTGTGCAGGGTGGCACTTTGACTACATGGAGGAATTGTGTTGTAATTAAAGGGCAGATTCTTTACACAAGAGTCTGGAGTCACTAAGGTGGGCAGTAAAGTTTGTGCTACCTAATGTCAAATATAGAAATATCGAGATATAAGAATATCATGGAAAAATATTGAACACAAAAATATTGAAAGGTAAGTGCATATAGATGAAGTAAAGATTTAATATTCCTGACTCCACAGCTATATACCTTGACTATAAATGTGTTTGTGTGTGTGTGTGTATATATATATATATATATAGTATTCGAACGGAGTCCCAATCGCGCTCTCAGGTCCTTACACAAACACCAGTAATCCAAAGTTAGCAAAGGGGGTTTATTGACCTCATAAACCCGCCGTGACGCATTTCACCCTCAAGGGGCTTGTTCACACAACGGTGTCACATTTGGCAAAGCTTTTCATACACTTCCTGATTTGCAATACACATGGAAAACGGACTTGTCATAAACATTAATACATTGCATCAAGTGCATGAGCGCCATTTTGGAGTTGGCAAATTTGCATTTCAACATGGGTTAAAACTGTTATAGCATCCGATAAGGCAAATCAAATACTTCAGTTACGATTGAACTGTGTGTTGACAATCGGGCATAGTAAATGGGCATGTGCTATTGATCCTTAGTGTTGCGTGCCAAAGATGTATTCACACTGCGTCCATGGCGTGTAAGAGTGATGCATGCTGGAACTTGTGGTCACGTTTCTGACTTGCGTAAACCTGTGGGCGTGCCCCTGAATCACTGCGCAACTGTGTCTGCTGGATTCACCCCCGGGCAAAGATTTGCTGGTGGGCGTTAATTGTGGGCGTTTGTCCGCCTAATGCGGTGTCCGGCCTTTCTATTTTGATTTGATGGGACTCGTGGGTACTGTCATAGTGACCTCGGACCAATGTGTTACTGTCCTAGTGGTTCTCCCCTGTGACCGTCCAACCTATGTATACGATGTGTGTCTGCCAGTGCGCTTAGTGCGAGATGCAGTTTTCGTATCCCCGAATAGTGGGAAATGTCCAGATCTGAATGGCCCAGTGATACTGTGGTGCTTGTCCTCCAAATTGGCCTAGTTTCACTATTCATTGCGTTAATGCCTGCTATGTGAAAACGTCCATGGTTAGGACCAGGAACATGTAAATGTCTGCCCTTGTGTTCACCCCTTATCTTCCAAAGTGACAATAAATGTCACGCCCCTTTTTACACCTCTCTGCAACGCAGCTCTGTGGCGCTTTTTGGATATACCTGTTGGGCTAGTTGGCCCCCAGGGACCCTCAAGACTGAAGGGGATTTAATGCCCCGACTTAAAACGCGCCACGGGGCGCGTTTGCACAGTGGTGAAGGAGGGGCGGGGCTTCAGGTGACATCTGTGCAAACGCGCCCGTGGCGCGTTTTAAGTTGGGGATTAAATCCCCTTCAATCCTGAGGGTCCCTGGGGGCCAACTAGCCCAACAGGTACATCCAGAAAGCGCCACAGAGCTGCGTTGCAGAGAGGTGTAAAAGGGGTGTGGCCTCTCTACACGTCTCTGCAACGCAGCCCCCTGGCGCATATTGGAGGTTCCTGGTGGGCTAGTTGGCCCCTAGGGACCCTCAGGATTCAAGGGGACTTAATCCCCCAACTTAAAACGCGCCACGGGGCGCGTTTGCACAGATGTCACCTCAGGCCCCGCCCCTCCCTTCACCATTGTGCAAATATTCTTCTAAAATCATCCGAAATACGAATTCCGATTTACTCACCTGTTATAAGGAGAGACCTCAGTGCTGTATCTTTCAGTCCAGTACTGGTCCTGAAAAGTAATTTTAACCGTACTTACCAGTAACTTGAATTTCCTTCCATAGGATATCATTGCCTGCTTTTTGCTGAAAAAGTTTCTAAGTGTTGATTTTTGAAACCTACAAATATTCCTCTAAAATCAGCCGAAATACGAATTCCGATTTACTCACCTGTTATAAGGAGAGACCTCAGTGCTGTATCTTTCAGCCCAGTACTGGTCCTGAAAAGTAATTTTAACCGTACTTACCAGTAACTTGAATTTCCTTCCATAGGCTAACATTGACTGGTTTCACTTGGAAATTCTTCTAAGTGTGGAGTTTTGGAACTTTAAAATATTCCTCTAAAATCAGCCGAAATATGAATTCCGATTTACTCACCTGTTATCAGGAGAGACCTCAGTGCTGCATCTTTCAGCCCAGTACTAATCCTGAAAAGTAATTTTAACCATACTTACCAGTAACTTGAATTTCCTTCCATAGGATATCATTGCCTGCTTTTTGCTGAAAAAGTTTCTAAGTGTTGATTTTTGAAACATACAAATATTCCTCTAAAATCAGCCGAAATCCGAATTCTGATTTACTCACCTGTTATCAGGAGAGACCTCAGTGCTGCATCTTTCAGCCCAGTACTGGTCCTGAAAAGTAATTTTAACCGTACTTACCAGTAACTTGAATTTCCTTCCATAGGCTAACATTGACTGGTTTCACTTGAAAATTCTTCTAAGTGTGGAGTTTTGGAACTTTAAATTATTCTTCTAAAATCAGCCGAAATACGAATTCCGATTTACTCACCTGTTATCAGGAGAGAACCCAGTGCTGCATCTTTTAGCCCAGCACTGACCCTGAAAAGTAATTTTAACCGTACTTACCAGTAACTTATCTTTTCTTCCATAGGAATCCATTGTCTGGTTTTCAGCAGAAAAGTTTCAAAGTGTCGATTTTCACAAACTACAAATAATCCTTAAAAATCGCCTGTATGACTTAAACGCATTTTTTCAACTGTTTACAGGAGATGCACCAGTGCTGGATCCAGGATCCAACACTGAGTAAGAAAAAGTAACGATAACAGTTTTTACCTGCTAAGTGAATTTCCTTCCATAGGATAACATTGGTGATTCTATGAGGAAAAGTTTCTAATGGTCAACTTTTAAAATACAATAATATTCCTTAAAAATCACGACTGTAACCAAAACGCTTTTACTCAACTGTTTACAGGAGATGTCCCAGGACTGAATCTAGGATCCAGTCCTGTGGTTAGAAAAGTAATCCATAAAGTAACTAATTGCATTTAACTAGAAATTCACATTGAGCTGAATGTTGCATTGTGTTTGAAAATGTGTTGCCCATTGCAACAACTGTAACTACTGTACTTAAAAGTCTATTGCCTATGTGCTAAGTATTTAAACTAAAGTAATTCATTCTGAGAAAGTATTTTTTGTAATGTAATGTATAATGTAATTACAATGTAATTTAAAAAATAAAATATGTAAAAGAAATTGTTTCTAAAAATTTAGTAAATCAGTATGAAAAAAATTAATATAAAAATTAAAACATTTAAAAAATGTCATTTAAAAAACCTTTGAAATTTACTGAAAAAACCGTAGGTTTCAGGCACGTTATAGTTACAAATTAGCATTTAAAAAACCTTTGAAATTCACTGAAAAAACCATAGGTTTCAGACACGTTATAGTTAGAAATTAGCATTTAAAAAACCTTTGAAATTCACTGAAAAAACCATAGGTTTCAGATATGTTATAGTTACAAATTAGCATTTAAAAACCTTTGAAATTCACTGAAAAAACCATAGGTTTTAGGGACAGTTATAGTTAGTTGGACATTTCACTCGTACAAAACCCGTGAAATTCCCCCGTTATAGTTAGTTCAGCTAACTATAACTCGCGCCCCCGCAATGCACTGCTGATGACGTCACATATTACATCACTCATGACATGGTCAGTGACATCACTGATGACATCACTGATGACATCTCAAATGACATCACTGATGACATCATCCACGTGATAATCTGATGCAGCTCCTCACACCCTAATATAACCTTTGATACACCCAATCTAAATTACAGACTGCCATTCGCAAAACTATAGACACTCCAACACCAATAACTACATACCCACTCACTGATTCTTAGGTCTCACACACACACATCCACTCACTCACCTGTACAGTCACTCATACTTATGGTCACTCAGTACAGGACTATCATATGTACTCTTACTCCTATATAGACACTCAAACACCGCCACTCATCCATAGAGGTACTCACACACCTAGTCAGTCATGCAAATAATTAAACACACTGCCATTTACTCACCTATACAGTTATACACACACCAGCTCACTTAATCATACAAATACTAGCACATTGTTACGCTCTTATACAATCACTGATACAAGCACACACTCATCCATACAGCCACTATCACAATCACTCACTCTCGCTTATAGCTATTTATATACTCCAACACACATATATACTGGCTTTCACATATGTAGTTACTCACACATGTACCACTGGGACATACATTCACTCACTAACACACTCTTACACACACTTACCCACCCATACAGTCTATCACAGATGCACTCTTGAAACCATCCACCCAGTGAATCACCCACTCACACATCTATGCACAGAGTCGCACACACCCCACCCACACAAACACTCAGGCACCCATACAGATACTCAGACAACCAATCAATAACTCATATAGACACTCATGTAGCTATTCACAAACCCATGCAGCCACTTACACAGCAACAGACAGACGGATACAGACATTCACCCAGTTTAGTCACTAACCCATGCATTCAGTAAGATACGTTAAATCACTCACTTATAGAGTCAGTCACGCACCTACTAAATCATCCATACAGACACTTACACACCCACTCATTCTTCAATACGTCTTTTCCTATATATATTAAAAATATTTAAACTTTACAGAAACACACAGTCACTGGATGATGTCATCAGTGATGTCATTTGAGATGTCATCAGTGATGTCATCAGTGATGTCACTGACCATGTCATGAGTGATGTAATATGTGACGTCATCAGCAGTGCATTGTGGGGCGCGAGTTATAGTTAGCTGAACTAACTATAACGGGGGAATTTCACGGGTTTTGTATGAGTGAAATGTCCAACTAACTATAACTGTCCCTAAAACCTATGGTTTTTTCAGTGAATTTCAAAGGTTTTTAAATGCTAATTTGTAACTATAACATATCTGAAACCTATGGTTTTTTCAGTGAATATATATATATATATATATATATATATATATATATATATACTGAAAAAACCACAGGTTTCAGGGACGTTATAGTTGGAAATTAGCATTTAAAAACCTTTGAAATTCACTGAAAAACATAGGTTTCAGGGATCTTATAGTTAGAAATTAGCAATTGAAAAACCTTAGAAATTCACTGAAAAAACCACAGGTTTCAGGGACGTTATAGTTAGTTGGACATTTCACTCGTACAAAACCAGAGAAATTCGGCCGTTATAGTTAGTTGAGCTAACTATAACTTGCGCCCCTGCAATGCACTGCTGATGACGTCACATATTACATCATTCATGACATGGTCAGTGACATCACTGATGACATCACTGATGACATCTCAAATGACATCACTGATGACATCATCCAGTGACTGTGTGTTTCTGTAAAGTTTAAATATGTTTTATATATATGCCAAGGTGTATTGAAGAATGAGTGGGTGTATAAGTGTCTGAATGGATGATTTAGTAGGTGCGTGACTGACTGTATAAGTGAGTGATTAAACGTGTCTTACTGAATGCATGGGTTAGTGACTAATCTGTGTGAATGTCTGTATCAGTTTGTCAGTTGTGTAAGCGGCTGCATGGGTTGGTGAGTAGCTACATAGTGTCTATATGGGTTATTGATTGGTTGTCTGAGTATCTGTATGGGTGCCTGAGTGTCTGTGTGGGTGGGTGGGGGGTGTGTGACTCTGTGCATAGATGTGTGAGTGGGTGATTCACTGGGTGTATGGGTTCAAGAGTGCATCTGTGAAGGGCTGTATGGGTGGGTGAGTGTGTGTATGGGTGTGTTGGTTAGTGAATGGATGTCTCAGTGGTACATGTGTGAGTAACTACATATGTAAAAGGGAGTATATGTGAGTGTTGGAGTATATAAATGACTATATGTGAGAGTGAGTGATTGTGAGAGTTGCTGTATGGATGAGTGTGTGCTTGTATCAGTGGTTGTATAAGAGAGTAAGTATGTGTTAGTATCTGTATGAATAAGTGAGGTGGTGTGTGTATAACTGTATAGGTGAGTAAATGGGAGTGTGATTGATTCTTTGCATGACTGACTAATTGTGTGAGTAACTCTATGGATTAGTGGCAGTGTGTGAGTGTCTGTATAGGTGTATGAGTGCATATGATAGTGCTGTATTGATGAGTGACTGCATGTATGAGTGACTGTATGGGTGAATGAGTGGATCTGTGTGTAGACCTAGGAATCAGTGAGTGGGTATGTAGTAACTGGTATTGGTGTGTCTATGGATTCGAAAATGGTAGTCTGTATTTTAGAGTGGGTGTATCAAAGGTTATATTAGGGTGTGAGGAGGTGCATCAGATTATCACATGGATGATGTCATCAGTGATGTCATTTGAGATGTCATCAGTGATGTCACTGACCATGTCATGAACGATGTAATATGTGACGTCATCAGCAGTGCATTGCGGGGGCGCGAGTTATAGTTAGCTCAACTAACTATAACGGCTGAATTTCTCTGGTTTTGTACGAGTGAAATGTCCAACTAACTATAACGTCCCTGAAACCTGTGGTTTTTTCATTGAATTTCTAAGGTTTTTTAAATTCTAATTTCTAACTATAACGTCCCTGAAACCTATGTTTTTTTCAGTGAATTTCAAAGGTTTTTTTAAATGCTAATTTCTAACTATAACATCCCTCAAACCTATGGTTTTTTCAGTGAATTTCTAAGGTTTTTTAAATGCTAATTTCTAACTATGCCTACAGAGGTAGGACATGTGCAGAAAGAGAAAGAAAAGCGCAGAAAGAAGCAAGAGAAATGCAGAAAGAGGCAACAGAAGTCCAGAAAGACGAAGAAAGGTGCAGAAAGATGCAAGAGATATGCAGAAAGAACAAACAGAGTTACAGAAAGAGGCAAGAGAGGTGCAGAAACAGGCAGGAAAGGTGCAGAAAGAGGGAACAGGGGTGCAGAAAGAGGCAAGAGAGGAACAGAAAGAGGGGTGCAGAAAAAGGCAAGAGGGGTGCAGAAAGAAGCAAGTGAGGTGCAGAAAGAGGCAACAGAGGTGCAGAAAGACGCAAGAGAGGTGCATAAACAAGCAAGAGAAGTACAGAAAGAGGCAAGAGAATTGCTGAAAGAAGCAACAGAGGTGTAGAAAGAAGCAAAAGAAGTGCAGAAAGAGGCAAGTGAGATGCAGAAAGAAGCAAGAGCAGTGCAGAAAGAACCAACAGAGGTGCAAAAAGAGGCAAGAGGGTGCAGAAAGAGGTAGGAGAGGTGCACAAAGAGGCAAGAGAGGTACAGAAAGAGGCAGGAGGGGTGCAGAAAGAAGGAAGAGAAGTGCAGAAAGAAGCAACAGAGGTGCTGAAAGAGGCGCGAAGGGTGCACAAAGAGCAAGAGAAGTGCAGAAAAAAGCAACAGAGGTACAGAAAGCGGCAAGAGAGGTGGAGAAACAGGCAGGAAAGGTGCAGAAAGAGGGAACAGGGGTGCAGAAAGAGGCAAGAGAGGTGCAGAAAGAGGGGAGAGGGGTGCAGAAAGAGGCAAGAGGGGTGCATAAAGAAGCAAGTGAGGTGCAGAAAGAGGCAACAGAGGTGCAGAAAGATGCAAGAGAGGTGCAGAAACAAGCAAGAGAAGTGCAGAAAGAGGCAAGAGAATTGCTGACAGAAGCAACAGAGGTGTAGAAAGAAGCAAGAGAAGTGCAGAAAGAGGCAAGTGATGTGCAGAAAGAGTCAGGAGGGGTGCAGAAAGAGGCAAGAGAAGTGCAGAAAGAGGCACTTGAGGTGCAGAAAGAGGCAAGAGAGGTACAGAAAGAGGCTCGAGAAGTGCAGAAAGAGTCAAGAGAAGTGCAGAAAGAGGCAAGAGAGGTGCAGAAGGAAGAGAGTGAGGTGCATAATAAGGCAAGTGAGGTGCAGAAAGAGGCAAGAGAGGTACAGAAAGAGGCAAGGGAACTGCAGAAACAGGCAAGAGAAATGCACAAAGAGGCAAGAGAGGAGCAGAAAGACAAAAGAGAGGTGTAGAAAGAAACAAGAGAAGTGCAGAAAGAGGCAAGTGAGGTACAGAAAGAGGCAAGAGAGGTGCAGAAAGAGGCAAGAGATCTGCAGAAAAAAGCAACAGAGGTGCTGAAAGAGGCAAGTGAGGTGCAGAAAGGGGCAAGAGAAGTGCAGAAAGAGGCAAGTGAAGTGCAGAAAGAAGACAGTGAGGTGCAGAAAGAGGAAGAAAGGTACAGAAAGAAGCAAGAGAAATGCAGAAAGAGGAAAGAGAGGCACAGAAAGAAGAGAGGTTTGTGCACCATTAGTACCAGTTTAACACCCACATTTTGCAATAAGTAACAGGTGACCATTCCAGCTTTTCAAAGGGCCTTCCACCACGCTGTAACACATGACGCTGCATTTTTGGGAACATTTGAGCCGTTTGAGCTAGAAACAAGGCTTTTTTTGTTCAAATCTGCAGATTAGGCACCAGATGATGGAATATTTGGCAAATGCGGAAAATGTTTAATTATGTGAAAATTGGTGCACCGGAACAGTCACATAATTCCAGTGGCCCTGCTCATACCTCCGACTAGGTCCAGAAGTGCTCCTCAGTGATTCCTTCTTTTTGTGTCTCATTGAGTTTATAGTTTAGCTTCTATGGAAACAAGGAAGACTTAACCTGAGGTTACCACTCCACAACAAAGACTACAATACCACAGAATTACTCTCCAAAACACATAGTCCCACTCCACATAATTCCTATACACTAAATACCACATACCTTCTATTCACATAATTTCACTGCACAACATACCACATAATTCCACTACACACAACATACATCCACTCTACACCAAAAAACATTAGTAAAAAACTTTTATATTTACAACGCCAATAGCTCTAACTCTTGCAAATGCGAAACCTATTACATTGCAAATGCTTCTTTAACTAGTAGTCGCGTTTGCAAGTGGTGGAGAAAAGGTGCTGGGCCTCCGACCAGCGCTCAGGAATTCCGCTGCTTAGGACTTACAGGAGGTACCAGGAGGGCTTCTTAGCCCCCAAAGTCCCTCAGGAGTAAAGTGGACTTCATCCCCCATCCCGTAGTCTGCCAGGAGGTGCATTTGCAGAGTGGTGGAGAAAGGGGGCGTGGCCTCCGAAGACATCTTAGCAATCCCACTGTGTGGGACTTACTGGAGATAACAAGAGGGGTAGTTGGCCCCCAAGGACATCCTTGTGGGCCAACTACCCCTCCTATTACCTCCAGTAAGTCCCAAACAGTAGGATTGCTAAGTTCTCATAGCAGGCCACACCCCCTTTGCCCACCACTCTAAAAATGCGCTCCCTGGCGCGCTCTTGGATGGGGATTGAAGTCCCCTTCGCTGCTGGGGGTCCTTTGGGGCCAACTAGCCTACCTCTTACCTCCAGGAAGCCCCACACAGTGGGATTGCTGAGAGGTGGCCACTGGCCACGCCCCCTTTCTCCACCACTCTGCAAACGCGCCTCCTGGTGCGCTCTTGGTTGGGGGATGAAGTCCCCTTTGCTCCTGAGGGTCCCTGGGGGCCAACTAGCCCTCCTGTTACCTCCAGTAAGCCCCATGCAGCTGGTTTGCTGAGAGTGCTAAAAGGCCACGCCCCCTTTTTACACCACTCTGCAAACGCGGCTCCTGGCGCACTGCTGCTCGGGTGATGAAGTCCACTTGTGTCCTGAGGTCCTCAGGACACAAGAGGACCTCATCGCCTCACCAGCAGTGCACCAAGAGGCGCGTTTGCAGAGTGGTGTAAAAAGGGGCATGGCCTCGGACCACCTCTCAGCAATACCACTGTGTGGGGCTTACTGGAGGTACCTGGTGGGCTAGTTGGCCCCCAGGGACCCTCAGGAATGAAGGGGACTTAATCCCCCAACTTAGAACGCGCCAGGGGGTGCGTTTGCAGAGTGGTGCAGGGAGGGGGTGGGGCCTCCGGCGAGATGCCGGCTTTTCTTTTTTTTAAATATTTTTAGAAGGGGGGCTGTGTGGCCCCCCTTCTTTTAGTATTTTTTGGGCCCTGGGGACCCCATCCCTCAGGGCCTGGCCAGCATTTTTTTTTTTTAAATTTGGAGGGAGGCCGCGTTACCCCCCTCCTGAGGCCAATAATGGCCCCGGGGACCCCATCCCCTGGGGCATTGCCTCTTTTTTAAAAAAATATTACAGTAGGGGAGGGGGGCCGCATGACCCCCCTTCCCTTGGCCACTTCTGGCCCCGGGGACCCCATCCCCCAAGGCCTGGCCAGCCTGGATTTTTTCTGGGGAGCGGGGCCACGTGGCCCCCCTCCTAAGGCCAATTATGGCCCCGGGGATCCCATCACCCTGGGCCAGCCTTCCTTTTAAAAAATAAAAAAATGAAATAAAGGGGAGGGGGACGACTGGCACCCCTCCCGGGCCACTTCTGGCCCCGGGGACCCCATCCCCGGGGCCGGCCCTCAAGTTGGGGACCTTGGGGGGAGCCCCAATGCCCCCATGGTCCCATTCTGCTCCCACCTCCTGCGGGAGCCGGCATTGCTTTTGGACAAGGGGAGCTGCTAACATGCAGCTCCCCTTGCCCGAAAGCAATTCTGCTTTGCTTCGTGGAAGCGAGAGCAGGTTTCCTGCTCTCTCTTCCAAGAAGCAAAGCAGAGTTTGCTATGGCAGGGTGGGAGCCGTGCTCCCGCCCTGCCATAGCAAACAGCAATGTCCTGGGGGTGGGCACCCCGGGACATTGCAGGAGCCGTCCCTGGGGGTGGCGGTTCCCTGGGCTATCAAGGGCTCCAGGAGGTGGGCCGCGCGGCCCCCCTCCCAATGTAAACATAGCCCTGGGGAGGTGGTGGTCCCCGGGGCAGCGTGGGGGGGCAGGAGCCCCCCCATGCCTTTAATTTAAAAATATGCCCCCGCACTTAATGATTATAGCCCCGGGGAGGTGGTGGTCCCCAGGGCTGCTTGGGGGGCAAGAGCCCCCCGCATTTAAATAAGGATCGCCCGGGGAGGTGGCGGTCCCCGGAGCTGTGGGGGCCCCTCGGGTCCCCTCACCATTATCACATATTGCCCCCGGGACCTGGCCCACCCGGGGGCTTTAAGAAAAAGAAGTGCGGGAGACCACACTTCGTTTGGTTTTAAAAAAATTCTTCCGGATTCGCGCACCCAGCGCGACTCCGGCCGAAATGTTTTTAAAAAAATGCATTTTTTGGGCCTGGGGGTCCCTCTGGGACCCCCTGAGCAGGCGTAGGGGGTCAGGGTGTTTCTACCCTCCCCCTTTTCTTCATTTTTAACTTTTTTTTTCCTTTTTCTTGTGACTCGGTTAGACTGCCAACACTTCCTGGTTTGGAGTGTTGGCAGCCAATCAAAATTAAGCTCGTGCTCGGGAGGGTTCGCGGCTCCGATATCGATATTTTTATTTTTTGAATTTCTCAGGAACTACTGAACAGATTTACACCATTTAAAAAAAAGGGCGCTTTCTGAACCAAGAGCTACATTTTTGCCAAATTTGGTGTAATTCCATTCAGCAGTTCGGGCTGTAGCCTGTTTCAAAATTCCTATGGAAATTAACATGGAGAAAACGCGTTTTGGGACCCCCCTTTTTTCTCGGCCCCGCATGACCAATCACCCCAAAACTTTTAAGACAGGAGCTGACCTGAGTCATTAATTTTGAAAATTTCGCGAAGATTAGTCAAACGGCGCCAAAGATATTGGCAAAAGAAAAAACACTTTTTGAATAGAAACATTTATATATATATATATATATATTCACTGAAAAAACCAAAGGTTTCAGACACGTTATAGTTAGAAATTAGCATTTAAAAAACCTTTGAAATTCACTGAAAAAACCAGAGGTTTTAGGGACAGTTATAGTTAGTTGGACATTGCACTCGTACAAAACCCATGAAATTCCCCGTTATAGTTAGTTCAGCTAACTATAACTCGCGCCCGCAATGCACTGCTGATGACGTCACATATTACATCACTCATGACATGGTCAGTGACATCACTGATGACATCACTGATGACATCTCAAATGACATCACTGATGACATCATCCAGTGACTGTGTGTTTCTGTAAAGTTTAAATATGTTTAATATATATAGGGAAAGGCGTATTGAAGAATGAGTGGATGTATAAGTGTCTGAATGGATGATTTAGTACGTGCGTGACTGACTCTACAAGTGAGTGATTAAACGTATCTTACTGAATGCATTGGTTAGTGACTAAACTGTGTGAATGTCTGTATCCGTCTGTTGGTGTGTAAGTGGATGCATGGATTTGCGAATAGCTACATGAGTGTCTATATGGGTTATTTATTGGTTCTATGAGTATCTGTATGGGTGCCTGAGTGTTTGTGTGGATGGGGTGTGTGCGACTGTGCATAGATGTGTGAGTGGGTGATTCACTGGGTGGATGATTTCAAGAGTGCATCTGTGATAGACTGTCTGGGTGGGTAAGTGTGTGTAAGAGTGTGTTAGTGAGTGAATGTATGTCCCAGTGGTACATGTGTGAGTAACTAAATATGTGAAAGGCAGTATATATGTGTATTGGAGTATATAAATAGCTATAAGCGAGAGTGAGTGATTGTGATAGTGGCTGTATGGATGAGTGTGTGCTTGTATCAGTGATTGTACAAGAGCGTAACAATGTGCTAGTATTTGTATGAGTAAGTGAGCTGGTGTGTGTATAACTGTATAGGTGAGTAAATGGCAGTGTGTTTAATTATTTGCATGACTGACTAGGTGTGTGAGTACCTCTATGGATGAGTGGCGGTGTTTGAGTGTCTATATAGGAGTAAGAGTGCATATGATAGTCCTGTACTGAGTGACCATAAGTATGAGTGACTGTACGGGTGAGTGAGTGGATGTGTGTGTGTAGACCTAAGAATCAGTGAGTGGGTATGTAGTTATTGGTGTTGGAGTGTCTATGGTTTTGCGAATGGCACTCTGTAATTTAGATTGGGTGTATCAAAGGTTATATTAGGGTGTGAGGAGCTGCATCAGATTATCACGTGGATGATGTCATCAGTGATGTCATTTGAGATGTCATCAGTGATGTCATCAGTGATGTCACTGACCATGTCATGAGTGATGTAATATGTGACGTCATCAGCAGTGCATTGCGGGGGCGCGAGTTATAGTTAGCTGAACTAACTATAACGGGGGAATTTCATGGGTTTTGTACGAGTGCAATGTCCAACTAACTATAACTGTCCCTAAAACCTCTGGTTTTTTCAGTGAATTTCAAAGGTTTTTAAATGCTAATTTCTAACTATAACGTGTCTGAAACCTATGGTTTTTTCAGTGAATTTCAAAGGTTTTTAAAATGCTAATTTGTAACTATAACGTGCCTGAAACCTACGGTTTTTTCAGTGAATTTCAAAGGTTTTTTAAATGACAATTTTTAAATGTATTAATTTTTATATTAATTTTTTTCATACTGATTTACTACATTTTTAGAAACAATTTCTTTTACATATTTTATTTTTTAAATTACATTGTAATTACATTATACATTACATTACAAAAAATACTTTCTCAGAATGAATTACTTTAGTTTAAATACTTTGCACATAGGCAATAGACTTTTAAGTACAGTAGTTACATTTTCAAACACAATGCAACATTCAGCACAATGTGAATTTCTAGTTAAATGCAATTAGTTACTTTATGGATTACTTTTCTAACCACAGGACTGGATCCTAGATTCAGTCCTGGTACATCTCCTGTAACACAGTTGAGTAAAAGCGTTTTGGTTACAGTCGTGATTTTTAAGGAATATTATTGTATTTTAAAAGTTGACACTTAGAAACTTTTTCTCATAGAATCACCAATGTTATCCTATGGAAGGAAATTCACTTAGCAGGTAAAAACTGTTATCGTTACTTTTTCTTACTCAGTGGTGGATCCTGGATCCAGCACTGGTGCATCTCCTGTAAACAGTTGAAAGAATGCGTTTAAGTCATACAGGCGATTTTTAAGGAATATTTGTAGTTTGTGAAAATCGACACTTTGAAACTTTTCTGCTGAAAACCAGACAATGGATTCCTATGGAAGAAAATATAAGTTACTGGTAAGTACGGTTAAAATTACTTTTCAGGACCAGTACTGGGCTGAAAGATACAGCACTGAGGTCTCTCCTTATAACAGGTGAGTAAATCGGAATTCGTATTTCGGCTGATTTTAGAGGAATATTTGTATGTTTCAAAAATCAACACTTAGAAACTTTTTCTGCAAAAAGCAGTCAATGATATCCTATGGAAGGAAATTCAAGTTACTGGTAAGTACGGTTAAAATTACTTTTGAGGATCAGTACTGGGCTGAAAGATGCAGCACTGAGGTCTCTCCTGATAACAGGTGAGTAAATCGGAATTCGTATTTCGGCTGATTTTAGAGGAATATTTTAAAGTTCCAAAACTCCACACTTAGAAGAATTTCCAAGTGAAACCAGTCAATGTTAGCCTATGAAGGAAATTCAAGTTACCGGTAAGTACGGTTAAAATTAGTTTTCAGGATCAGTACTGGGCTGAAAGATGCAGCACTGAGGTCTCTCCTGATAACAGGTGAGTAAATCGGAATTTGTATTTCGGCTGATTTTAGAGGAATATTTTAAAGTTCCAAAACTCCACACTTAGAAGAATTTCCAAGTGAAACCAGTCAATGTTAGCCTATGTAAGGAAATTCAAGTTACTGGTAAGTACGGTTAAAATTACTTTTCAGGACCAGTACTGGGCTGAAAGATGCAGCACTGAGGTCTCTCCTGATAACAGGTGAGTAAATCTGAATTCGGATTTCGGCTGATTTTAGAGGAATATTTGTATGTTTCAAAAATCAACACTTAGAAACTTTTTCAGCAAAAAGCAGTCAATTATATCCTATGGAAGGAAATTCAAGTTACTGGTAAGTACGGTTAAAATTACTTTTGAGGATCAGTACTGGGCTGAAAGATGCAGCACTGAGGTCTCTCCTGATAACAGGTGAGTAAATCGGAATTCGTATTTCGGCTGATTTTAGAGGAATATTTTAAAGTTCCAAAACTCCACACTTAGAAGAATTTCCAAGTGAAACCAGTCAATGTTAGCCTATGAAGGAAATTCAAGCTACCGGTAAGTACGGTTAAAATTACTTTTGAGGATCAGTACTGGGCTGAAAGATGCAGCACTGAGGTCTCTCCTGATAACAGGTGAGTAAATCGGAATTCGGATTTCGGCTGATTTTAGAGGAATATTTGCACAATGGTGAAGGGAGGGGGCGGGGCCTGAGGTGACATCTGTGCAAACGCGCCCCGTGGTGCGTTTTAGGTTGGGGGATTAAGTCCCCTTGAATCATGAGGGTCCCTACGGGCCAACTAGCCCACCAGGAACCTCCAGTATGCTCAGGGGGCTGCGTTGCAGAGACATGTACAGAGGCCACACCCCTTTTACACCTCTCTGCAACGCAGCTCTGTGGCGCTTTCTGGACGTACCTGTTGGGCTAGTTGGCCCCCAGGGACCCTCAGGATTGAAGAGGATTTAATTCCCCATCTTAAAACGCGCCACGGGGCCTGTTTGCACACATGTCACCTGAAGCCCCGCCCCCTCCCTTCACCACTGTGCAAACGCGCCCGTGGCGCGTTTTAAGTCGGGGGATTAACTCCCTTGAATCCTGAGGGTCCCTGGGGTGCAACTAGCCCACCATATACCTCCAAAGCGCCATAGAGCTAGCGTTGCAGAGAGGTGTAAAAGGGGCGTGGCCTCTGTACACCTCTCTGCAAGGCAGCTCCCTGGCGCATACTGGAGGTTCCTGGTGGGCTAGTTGGCCCCAGGGACCCCCAGTATTCAAGGGGAATTCGTCTTCATCTGCAAACGCGCCAGGGGGCGCGTTTGCAGAGTGGTGAAGGAAGGGGCGGGGCCTGCGGGCCCGATCGTTTTTTTTTTTTGGGGGGAGGGGGCCGCGTGGCCCCCTCCCGGGCCACTACTTGCCCCGGGGACCCCATCCCCCGGGGCCTGGCCTCTCGTTGGGGACTGTGGGGGGTCCCCAAACCCCCACAGTCCCGCCGGCTCCCCGTGTCCTACGGGAGCCGGCATTGCTTACACATGGGGAGCAGCTGACATGCTGCTCCCCATGTGGAAAAGCAATCAGCTTTGGGATATTGGAAGAGAGAGCAGGTTTCCTGCCTCTCTTCCAATATCCAAAGCAAGCTTGCATTGACAGGACGGGAGCCGCGAGGCTCCCGTCCTGTCATTGCAAACAGCAGTGTCCCGGGGTAGGCACCCCGGGACACTGCAGGAGCCGGCCCTGGGGGTGGTGGTCCCCAGGGCCATCAAGGGCTCCAGGAGGGGGCCGCGTGGCCCCCTCCCATTCAGTGCACAGCCCCGGGAGGTGGTGGTCCCCGGGGCTCTGGGGTCCAAAACGGACCCCCATTGTAATTTTTCTTAGTGCCCCGGGGAGGTGGTGGTCTCGGGCGTGTGGGGGCTGGAGCCCCCACACAGGTTTTTAATAAAAAAAGAAGCCCCGGGAGGTGGTGGTCCTCGGGGCTGCGGGAGGGCTCAGAGCCCTCCGCACCATTCTACATAAAGCCCCGGGGGTGGTGGTCCCCGGGCTTGGGGGCCCTTAGAGGCCCCCACACATAAAATTAACCCCCCCAGCATGCCCCCGGGACTTGGCCCACCCGGGGGCCAATTAACATCGCAGCGCGGAGACCGCGCTTCGATTTTTTTTTCGGCAGGGTTCGCGCTCCCTGAGCGCATCCTGCCGATTTGTTTATAAAAAAAAAAATAATTTTTGCCCAGGGGTCCTTGTGGGACCCCTGAGCAGACCTAGGGGGTCAGGGTGTTTCTACCCTGCCCCCTTTGTGCGCTTTGCGCACTTGTTTCTGTCCCTCGGTTCTATTGAGGGATAAATGGCTGCCAACACTTCCTGATTTGGAGTGTTGACAGCCAATTAACATAAAGCTCGTGCTCGGGAGGATCCGCGGCCCTAGATATCACTATCTTTTTACTTTTCATTTTCTCAGCAACTACTGAACGGATTTACACCATTTAACAAAAAGGGTTCTTTCTGAACCAAGAACTACCTCTTTGCCAAATTTGGTGTAATTCCGTTCAGCAGTTCGGGCTGTAGCCGTGTCTAAAGTTTCCTATGGAAAATTGCATGGGGAAAACGCGTTTTGGGACCCCCTTTTTCTCGGCCCCCGCTTGACGAATCCCCCGAGACTTTCAGGGTAGGAGCGGACCGGAGCGGGCCACAAAGTTTGAAAATTTTGCGAAGATACGTCAACCGGCAAGAGAGTTATTTCAAATAGAATGTCGCGGATTTCCTATGGATAATAGGTTGTAACTATAACTATCTACTGGCGACCGCCAGTAGATAATATATATATATATATATATATATATATATATATATATATTCACTGAAAAAACCATAGGTTTTAGGGACAGTTATAGTTAGTTGGACATTTCACTCGTACAAAACCATAGAAATTCCCCGTTATAGTTAGTTCAGCTAACTATAACTCGCGCCCCGCAATGCACTGCTGATGACGTCACATATTACATCACTCATGACATGGTCAGTGACATCACTGATGACATCACTGATGACATCTCAAATGACATCACTGATGACATCATCCATGTGATAATTTCATGCATCTTCTCACACCCTAATATAACTTTTGATACACCCACTGTAAATTACAGACTGCCATTCTCAAAACCATACACACTCCAATACCAATAACTACATACCCACTCACTGATTCTTAGGTCTACACACACACATCTACTCACTCACCCGTACAGTCACTCATACTTACAGTCACTCAGTACAGGACTATCATATGCACTCATACACCGCCACTCATCCATAGAGGTACTCACACACCTAGTCAGTCATGCAAAAAATTAATCACACACCATTTACTCACCTATACAGTTATACACACACCAGCTCACTTACTCATACAAATACTAGCACATTCTTACGCTCTTAAACAATAACTGATACAAGCACACACGCATCCATACAGCCACTCTCACAATCACACACTCACTTATAGCCATTTAAATACTCTAACACACATATATACTGCCTTTTACATATGTAGTTACTCGCACATGTACCACTGAGATATACATTCACTCACTAACACACCCATACACACACTCACCCACCCAAGCAGTCCATCACAGATGCACTCTTGAAATCATGCACCCAGTGAATCACCCACTCACACATCTATGTACAGAGTCACACACACCCCACCCACACAAACACTCAGGCACCCATACAGATACACAGAGAACCAATCAATAACCCATATAGACACTCATGTAGCTATTCGCAAATCCATGCATCCACTTACACACCAACAGACAGACGGATACAGACATTCACACAGTTTAGTCACTAACCCATGCATTCAGTAAGATACGTTTAATCACTCACTTGTAGAGTCAGTCACGCACGTACTAAATCATCCATTCAGACACTTATACACCCACTCATTCTTCAATACGCCTTTCCCTATATATATTAAACATATTTAAACTTTACAGAAACACACAGTCACTGGATGATGTCATCAGTGATGTCATCAGTGATGTCATTTGAGTTGTCATCAGTGATGTCATCAGTGATGTCACTGACCATGTCATCAGTGATGTAATATGTGACGTCATCAGCAGTGCATTGCGGGGCGCGAGTTATAGTTAGCTGAACTAACTATAACGGGGGAATTTCTATGGTTTTGTACGAGTGAAATGTCCAACTAACTATAACTGTCCCTAAAACCTATGGTTTTTTCTGTGAATTTCAAAGGTTTTTTAAATGCTAATTTCTAACTATAACGTGTCTGAAACCTATGGTTTTTTCAGTGAATTTCAAAGGTTTTTTAAATGCTAATTTCTAACTATAACGTGTCTGAAACCTATGGTTTTTTCAGTGAATTTCAAAGGTTTTTTCAATGCTAATTTCTAACTATAACGTGCCTGAAACCTATGGTTTTTTAAGTGAATTTCAAATGTTTTTTAAATGCTAGTTTCTAACTATGCCTACAGAGGTAGGACATGTGAAGAAAGAAGAAAAAACGCACAGAAAGAAGCAAAAGAAATGCAGAAAGAAGCAACAGAAGTCCACAAAGACGAAGAAAAGTGCAGGAAGAAGCAAAAGATGTGCAGAAAGAACCAACAGAGGAGCAGAAAGAGGCCTTGTTGCAAAATCATCCTGTGCCCACAACTTTTTCAGACGGGTACTGGTGGTAACTGACTCTGACTAACCAGAGCCAGTGCTATGCTAAAAGACACTTAGAATACAGTGAAAACACCTACATACACTAGGGAACACTATGCGTTGGGGTACCCCTGTGATTAGCATGACCTCCTCTGTAAGTCCCTAGTACATAATAGGGCAGGGGGATTAAAACTACCTCTTAAAACGCGCTACGGGCGCGTTTGCACAGTAGTGAAGGGAGGGGGGCCTGAGGTGACATGTGTGCAAACGCGCCCCGTGGCGCGTTTTTAAGTTGCGGGATTAAGGCCCCTTGAATCCTGAGGGTCCTTGGGGCCCAACTAGCCCACCAGGTACCTACAGTTAGAACCACAGAGCTGAGTTGCAGAGAGGCGTTCCGAGGCCACGCACCTTTTTTCACCTCTCTGCAACGCAACTCTGTTGTGCTTACTGAAGGTACCTGGTGGGCTAGTTGGCCCCCAGGGTCCCTCAGGATTCAAGGGGAATTAATTCCCCAACTTAAAACGCACCACAGGGCGTGTTTGCGCACATGTCACCTGCGGCCCTGCCCCCTCCCTTCACCACTGTGCAAACGCAACCCGTGGCGCGTTTTAAGTTGGGGGATTAGGTCACCTTGAATCCTGAGGGTCCCTGGGGCCCAACTAGCCCACCAGGTACTTCCAGTAAGCACCACCCGGGCCGGCAGAGTGAGGGGTAGGACGACCGACTATCCACTGGAATTCTCACTGACACTACACCTTTAGTGTCTACACCTGCCGGTACACGATGCCGTGCTTAGTGACCCAAATAGGGCTATGTTGTAGATCTACAGGTACCACTTTTTAGGGTGCTGTATGGGTGGTCACGACTTCTTTGACACGTAGCTCGGACCACCACCAAAAAGTGTAGGTAGATCTCACTTAGGTCCTGAGGAATTGCCATCAAATTGATAAACAGGCAAGAAACATGTTGACCCGAACCACTAGCGCATAATCCCGCAACCTTAGAGCGGGCTTGCGCACTTCCTCTTTTAACCAGGCTAGTGGCCACATTGTCATTAAAATTATCTTGAGTGGACCACTATTTCCTGTTTTACTTCACATCCCTTAACACAACACCTACACTGATATAGGGCCCTCACATGCACTACACCCAACGGCGCAAAGGAATAAAGATCTCCGCCAAGAAGGCCCCATCTCGGGTGCCGATCGGGTATTGCACTGCCGACCCGATAAGGAGCAGACCCGATGATGAAGCAAGACACCTAGCTGGCTGGGTGTGTGAGGGTCTTTTTCCGAAAGGAGGAAATCATCCTCCTGCTTTTTGATTGAACACTATTTTGTGTACTTTCGAACAAACATAACGACCTGCAACTCTCAATAGGAACTGCATACCACTTTGGTTTAAACTTAGTTACGGGCCTGTATGCTGGACCTAGACAAAGGCCCTAGGTTCCCCCTCTTTGGTAACACTTCCAGTAAGCACCACAGGCCTGCGTTGCAGAGAGTTGGTCCGAGGCCACGCCCCTTTTTACACCTCTCTGCAACGCAGCTCTGTGGCGCTTACTGGAGGTACCTGGTGGGCTAGTTGGACCCCAAGGACCCTCAGGATTCAAGGGGACTTAATCCCCCAACTTAAGACACGCCACAGGACGTGTTTGCACACATGTCACCTCAGGCCCCGCCCCCTCCCTTCACCACTGTGCAAACGCGCCCCGTGGGGTGTTTTAAGTTGGGGGATTAGGTCACCTTGAATCCTGAGGGTCCCGTCCCAGTTCCGAAACGCGTAGGGATTTGAATTTGATGGGATGCTGTCTGCCGGTTGCCGTAATAAAGGATTCTGCTTTAAAGAGAGCGGGGTTCGGCTGATTCTTGAGTGCGTTCTTAAAGGTGGGGCAACCCTGTGTGAAGATGTTAAACTGGCCAGTCCCGGTCGGGAGAATCGCACCGCCACAATTGAATGTGGACTGCCTCTGCAGACTGGACTGTGACACTCATGGCAGAAGAACCAGTTTGTTTTTGGAAATAGAACCGGAGATAGACATCCTGCAACTCACTGGAGAGGTTTAAAAAATGCATAATTTTATGTGAATGCGGCAGAACCCACCGAAGGGATTAATTAAAGGGTGAAGGAACCACGGGTCCCAGAATGCTGAGTTGTTATCTACGCCCACTGGGGGCGGACCACTGGAGGTTTGATTAAAAAGTGACTCTTACCTTCGCTCACTCTGCCACACAACATGCAAATTGCCCGTGAACAAGGAACAGCAGTTCCGAAACGCGTAGGGCTTTGAATTTGATGGGATGCTGTCTGCCGGTTGCCGTAATAAAGGATTCTGCTTTAAAGAGAGCGGGGTTCGGCTGATTCTTGAGTGCGTTCTTAAAGGTGGGGCAACCCTGTGTGAAGATGTTAAACCGGCCAGTCCCGGTCGGGAGAATCACACCGCCTCAATTGAATGTGGACTGCCTGTGCAGACTGGACTGTGACACTCATGGCAGAAGAACCAGTTTGTTTTTGGAAATAGAACCGGAGATAGACATCCTGCAACTCACTGGAGAGGTTTAAAAAATGCATAATTTTATGTGAATGCGGCAGAACCCACCAAAGGGATTAATTAAAGGGTGAAGGAACCACGGGTCCCAGAATGCTGAGTTGTTATCTACGCCCACTGGGGGCGGACCACTGGAGGTTTGATTAAAAAGTGACTCTTACCTTCGCTCACTCTGCCACACAACATGCAAATTGCCCGTGAACAAGGAACAGCAGTTCCGAAACGCGTAGGGCTTTGAATTTGATGGGATGCTGTCTGCCGGTTGCCGTAATAAAGGATTCTGCTTTAAAGAGAGCGGGGTTCGGCTGATTCTTGAGTGTGTTCTTAAAGGTGGGGCAACCCTGTGTGAAGATGTTAAACCGGCCAGTCCCGGTCGGGAGAATCGCACCGCCACAATTGAATGTGGACTGCCTGTGCAGACTGGACTGTGACACTCATGGCAGAAGAACCAGTTTGTTTTTGGAATTAGAACCGGAGATAGACATCCTGCAACTCACTGGAGAGGTTTAAAAAATGCATAATTTTATGTGAATGCGGCAGAACCCACCGAAGGGATTAATTAAAGGGTGAAGGAACCACGGGACCCAGAATGCTGAGTTGTTATCTACGCCCACTGGGGGCGGACCACTGGAGGTTTGATTAAAAAGTGACTCTTACCTTCGCTCACTCTGCCACACAACATGCAAATTGCCTGTGAACAAGGAACAGCAGTTCCGAAACGCGTAGGGCTTTGAATTTGATGGGATGCTGTCTGCCGGTTGCCGTAATAAAGGATTCTGCTTTAAAGAGAGCGGGGTTCGGCTGATTCTTGAGTGCGTTCTTAAAGGTGGGGCAACCCTGTGTGAAGATGTTAAACCGGCCAGTCCCGGTCGGGAGAATCGCACCGCCACAATTGAATGTGGACTGCCTGTGCAGACTGGACTGTGACACTCATGGCAGAAGAACTAGTTTGTTTTTGGAAATAGAACCGGAGATAGACATCCTGCAACTCACTGGAGAGGTTTAAAAATGCATAATTTTATGTGAATGCGGCAGAACCCACCGAAGGGATTAATTAAAGGGTGAAGGAACCACGGGTCCCAGAATGCTGAGTTGTTATCTACGCCCACTGGGGGCAGACCACTGGAGGTTTGATTAAAAAGTGACTCTTACCTTCGCTCACTCTGCCACACAACATGCAAATTGCCCGTGAACAAGGAACAGCAGTTCCGAAACGCGTAGGGCTTTGAATTTGATGGGATGCTGTCTGCCGGTTGCCGTAATAAAGGATTCTGCTTTAAAGAGAGCGGGGTTCGGCTGATTCTTGAGTGCGTTCTTAAAGGTGGGGCAACCCTGTGTGAAGATGTTAAACCGGCCAGTCCCGGTCGGGAGAATCGCACCGCCACAATTGAATGTGGACTGCCTGTGCAGACTGGACTGTGACACTCATGGCAGAAGGACCAGTTTGTTTTGGGAAATAGAACTGGAGATAGACATCCTGCAACTCACTGGAGAGGTTTAAAAAATGCATAATTTTATGTGAATGCGGCAGAACCCACCGAAGGGATTAATTAAAGGGTGAAGGAACCACAGGTCCCAGAATGCTGAGTTGTTATCTACGCCCACTGGGGGCGGACCACTGGAGGTTTGATTAAAAAGTGACTCTTACCTTCGCTCACTCTGCCACACAACATGCAAATTGCCCGTGAACAAGGAACAGCAGTTCCGAAACGCGTAAGGCTTTGAATTTGATGGGATGCTGTCTGCCGGTTGCCGTAATAAAGGATTCTGCTTTAAAGAGAGCGGGGTTCGGCTGATTCTTGAGTGCGTTCTTAAAGGTGGGGCAACCCTGTGTGAAGATGTTAAACCGGCCAGTCCCGGTCGGGAGAATCGCACCGCCACAATTGAATGTGGACTGCGTGTGCAGACTGGACTGTGACACTCATGGCAGAAGAACCAGTTTGTTTTTGGAAATAGAACCGGAGATAGACATCCTGCAACTCACTGGAGAGGTTTAAAAAATGCATAATTTTATGTGAATGCGGCAGAACCCACTGAAGGGATTAATTAAATGGTGAAGGAACCACTGGTCCCAGAATGCTGAGTTGTTATCTACGCCCACTGGGGGCGGACCACTGGAGGTTTGATTAAAAAGTGACTCTTACCTTCGCTCACTCTGCCACACAACATGCAAATTGCCCGTGAACAAGGAACAGCAGTTCCGAAACGCGTAGGGCTTTGAATTTGATGGGATGCTGTCTGCCGGTTGCCGTAATAAAGGATTCTGCTTTAAAGAGAGCGGGGTTCGGCTGATTCTTGAGTGCGTTCTTAAAGGTGGGGCAACCCTGTGTGAAGATATATATATACACACACACACATATACATGGGTACATAGATGTGGAGTTAGGTGTAGGAAATGTAAATAGGCTTTGATATTTCAGTTTTGATATTTAGTCCTCAATATTTCCATAACACAATATCCTGTCTTCAATATTCAGGGGGCACATAGGCCATAAGTTATTTTATGTTTCAAGCAATCATTTAATCAGTGCTTGTTGAGCACAGATACTCACCCATGAGGGTTTCAAGGCACTGGGAGGGGGTGGGCGTTTCAGGTCCGACTGGACGCTGTGGTTCATTCGAAGAGCCGGGTCTTGAGATCCTTTCTGAATTGTGTCAGAGACGAGGAGAGCCTGAGGTGAAGAGGCATGGCGTTTCAGGATTTGACTGCAAGGTGGTAGAAAGTCTTCCTCCGGTCCTGGTCTTGCGGATCCAAGGAACGATGGCCAGGGCCAGTCGGGCAGATTGGAGGTGTCTGGTGGGTGTGTGGAATGAGAGGCAATGGTTCACGTATGCAGGTCCGGTGTTGTGGAGGGCTTTGTAGGTGTGTGTGAGGGGTGTCGTCTCGTGAGGTGGTTGCGGGGGTAATGGGCGGGTCTTGGTTGTCGAAGCTGTCGTAGATCTGCTTGATCTTGTGGTGGAAGTAGGTGCCGAGTTTGTTGCAGAGGTCTTGGGAGGGTGGGACTTCTGTGGTCTCGCTGTGAGGTTTGGTGAAGTCCTTGACAATTGCAAAGAGTTCTTTGCCGTTTTGTGCGTTGGAGTTGATTCTGACTTGAAGGGCCATTTTCTTTGCGGTTTTGAAGAGGATGTGGTGTGCGGAGGCAGTGGCTTTGAAGGCTGCGTGGGTTTCCGGGGTTTTGTTGTGTCTCCATCTCTTCTCAAGCCATCTACAGGTGCGTCTGGACTTGTGGAGGGTGGGAGTGAACCAGCTGGTTTTCTTAGATTGTTGCTTGCCGGGTGCTATCTTGAGTGGCGCCAGCGTGTCGGCGCAGTTGGAGATCCATTGATGAAGGGTGCTTGCTGAGGTATTGGCATCTGTGGATGTCAGCAGTATGGTCGTGCTGAGGGAGGCGATGAGATGTTCTTCGGTGACCAATTGCCGAGGAGGGGGTGGTGGTGTGTGCGTTGGTGTGCGGAGGGTTTGGTTTGGCCCTTAGGTTACAGTCACACTCTGATAGCTCTTGTTAGGGCTTCATCCTCCACGAGTCCAGACACCAGTATTCCATACTTGATTACATTTGTTCAGTATCCACAATCAGCATCCTACAGCCTGCCCTCTCACCCCATGCACACATAGACACATCACATCACTAACCAAGAAGCCAGCTGAGTGGTTTAAAGCTGTAGTGATAAATCTCGTTTAAGAGCCCAAAGCATAAGGTCTATTATATGAGATAGTAAGCAGAAGCAGCAAGTGTGTGGCACATTGAGAAGTGAACAGAAGTACTGAGCATCTTCATGTAAGGAGTACATGATGAATGACCATCAAAAATATAGTAGTGAGGAGGGCATATTTGGGTAACCAGAGGAAGAAGGAAACACCTGAGTTTTTTTAGGGAATCACAAGCTGGACTTCTCTTAGTGATCATGCTCTGCCTGGTAAACGTGTAATTGGATGCCCCACATACTCACAAGCTCAGACAGGTGCAGGAAGACTGCTTTTTTAGCATTGGTAAAGGGTACACCACTTTGGGGTCGATTCCGATTCGGGCCGGAAAAAGCACCGACCGACTCGGATCCGGAAAAAATACCGACCGACACGTACCCGTGGCGCACGACACGCCAAGTACGATGCAAGGCGCGAAAAATCCGACCGACACGTACCGAAACAAAGTCGACCGACCGAGCCGCACGGAAAGCAGCAATCCGGCCGGAAAAACACGCGAATCCAACCGACCGACACGCACCCGGAACAAATCCGACCGAAACGTACACGCGAACTCCAAACCGCAAAGTACGATGCAAGGCGCGAAACCACGAGCGAGTCGGACGGAGGCCAAGCCGCACGACCGACACGCATACAAAACCGAGCCGAAGCAACACAATACACCGCGACTGACGCGTACGCAGCATAGAAAACTGCACAAACACAGCGTGAACGAAACGGAGAACACCGTACGAGACCAATGCAGGGTCCGACTCGGTCACAAGAACGTTTCCAACATACACAAACAGCACAAAGGAAAAATCACCCAAAAAAGGCCAAACAAGCAATTACCAAGCCAATAAATACTGGGGGTGGGGACAGAGAACAAAGACACACCCACAACTCCACCTATATAAAGGACACAAATCACTACCATGAGCCTTTGCAAATGCCATTCCACTGCCAGCACCCAAGAGAAAGCAACCACACACCCACAGCTCATCCCTCACACAAGCCACACACCATCAGCACACCAACAAATACCTACCTCACATACACCCAGCAAAACACACACTCACACACCCTCACCTGCACACCAACACACACATCACCCACCATCACCACCCATCACCATGCCCCCAAGAAGAATCCCAAGTTCCTAGATAGTGAATTGGAAGTCATGGTAGACGAGATCCTCAGGGTGGAGCCACAGCTGTTTGGCACATTGGTCCAACAGACCCCCATGTCGCAGAAAACCAAGATGTGGGAGAGGATTATCAACAGGGTGAACGCCCAATCACCATGTCGGCGCACAAAGACCGACATCCAGAACAGGTGGTATGACGTGCGCAGGAGGGTACGGAAAATGCTGAAGCAAGACTACATCAACAGCCAACACACCGGCTGTGGCCCTCCTGCCAAGCCAATATACCTCAGGCCCTGGGAGGAGAAGGTGCGGGCCATCCTTCCGCCAGTGAGCGTATATGGACTAGAGGACATCCCAGAGCCTGGTGAGTACACAACAAATGTACACAATATACTGCCACAAAACACACACACATCACTGTCAAGGGGAGAGTCAAACCATGCACTCATAGCAATTACACAGCAACCAGAACAGAATCATCCCAAAATGTGTATGTCAGTCAGATAAACACAACACATGCCATCAAAAAGTCACATCCAACTGTGCCAACACATGTACAAACACAACCACAACTACAGCTAGGCAGTGGCACAAATAGAACTAACAAACACATCCACACATGTAGCCATCACAACAACACCAACACACAGTGAAGACCACTCAAAGGAAGGAATTCTGTGTATGCTGCCAAGTCAGTGTAGCCAATAGCATCATGGGAGTCGCAGTCACACATATTGCCCCCCCACAACTGTTCCATCAACACCACCATGAACCATGCGCACATCACAGGGAGTGGAGAAGGACTCACAAGATGGCTGACACTGGCTACTGCTGTGGGGAGCACAAGGCCCTGCTGGCAACTGTGCACCAACAAACAGCAGGACACCACTGACTGACATCCTGAGAGACAACTTACACTCCCTGCAATGCAAGCACGTTCCATGGTGGGATATCTGGCTAGCTGGGTGGGAAGGGGGACTTGCAGCACTGACCATAGTCACAAGCACCTCCCCTCACACACACCCCAACACAAACTCCACAGAACCCACCTGGTAGAATGCAATGCCCCCCATCCTAACACAAGATCCCACAAAGAACCCAAGAGTGTCCCTGTGTGAAGCACAGGGACACTCTTGGGACTCTTAGCCAAACAACTGCCAGGACAACACTCCCAGCCATCCTGTCAGCACAGCCACCCCACCCCACAGGGAAGCAGAATCAAAAGGAAGGAAGCATGGGCATGCTGGGAATGGGGGTGGAGGCAATAGCATGATGGGAGTCGTAGTCACTGATATTGGTCACCCCCACAACTGTCCCATCAACACCACCCTGAACCATGCTCACATCACAGGGAGTGGAGAAGGACTCACAAGATGGCTGACACTGGCTACTGCTGTGGGGAGCACAAGGCCCTGCTGGAAAATGTGCACCAACAAACAGCAGGACACCACTGACTGACATCCTGAGAGATAACTTCCACTCCCTGCAATGCAAGCACGTTCCATGGTGGGATATCTGGCTGGCTGGGTGGGAAGGGGGACTTGCAGCACTGACTATAGTCACAAGCACCTCCCCTCACACACCCCCAACACAAACTCCACAGTACCCACCTGGTAGAATGCAATGCCCTCCATCCTAACACAAGATCCCACAAAGAACCACCACCCTGGGTTATGTTGTGTGAAGCACAGGGACACTCTTGGGACTCTTAGCCAAACAACTGCCAGGACAACACTCCCAGCCATCCTGTCAGCACAGCCAGCCCACCCCACAGGGAAGCAGAGTCAAAAGGAAGGAAGCATGGGCATGCTGGGAAGGGGGAGGAGGCAATAGCATGATGGGAGTCGTAGTCACAGCTCTACATCCCCCACCACATGGCCCAGCAAGCTCACACTCACGCATGCACATCCCACAGAGAGTGGAAAGGCCCATCAAAGATGTCTGACACTGTTGCTGTGTCGTGGGGAGCACAAGGGCATGCTGGGTACTGCACACCAACCAACAGCAGGACACCACTGTCAGCCATCTTGCCATTGCTCTCACACCCACACACACTGAACTCCACACAAAAGCAAGTAAGTATGGGAATGCTGGGAAGTGGGGTGGAGGCAATGGCATGATGGGAGTCGTAGTCACAGACATAGCTCACCCCCACAACTGTCCCATCAACACCACCCTGAACCATGCTCACATCACAGGGAGTGGAGAAGGACTCACAAGATGGCTGACACTGGCTACTGCTGTGGGGAGCACAAGGCCCTGCTGGCAAATGTGCACCAACAAACAGCAGGACACCACTGACTGACATCCTGAGAGACAACTTACACTCCCTGCAATGCAAGCACGTTCCATGGTGGGATAACTGGCTGGCTGGCTGGCTGGGTGGGAAGGAGGACTTGCAGCACTGACCATAGTCACAAGCACCTCCCCTCACACCCCCCCCAACACAAACTCCACAGTACCCACCTGGTAGAATGCAATGCCCTCCATCCTAACACAAGATCCCACAAAGAACCACCACCCTGGGTTATGTTGTGTGAAGCACAGGGACACTCTTGGGACTCTTAGCCAAACAACTGCCAGGACAACACTCCCAGCCATCCTGTCAGCACAGCCAGCCCACCCCACAGGGAAGCAGAGTCAAAAGGAAGGAAGCATGGGCATGCTGGGAAGGGGGTGGAGGCAATAGCATGATGGGAGTCGTAGTCACTGATATTGGTCACCCCCACAACTGTCCCATCAACACCACTCCTGAACCATGCTCACATCACAGGGAGTGGAGAAGGACTCACAAGATGGCTGACACTGGCTACTGCTGTGGGGAGCACAAGGCCCTGCTGGCAACTGTGCACCAACAAACAGCAGGACACCACTGACTGACATCCTGAGAGACAACTTACACTCCCTGCAACGCAAGCACGTTCCATGGTGGGATAACTGACTGGCTGGGTGGGTGGGAAGGAGGTCCGGCTGCCAACCAAACACAACCAATGCAGACCATGTTCACACCCCAGAAAATACATAGAAATGCCCAAATAATGCAGGACAATGTGCCACACCAATATCAACCCCTGACTGTGACGACTCAGGACAATGCAATGTACAGGCCCGCACCCAGAGGCACAGTCACAACTGTCATGTGTGTCAACCATTGATGCCTGCAGAAACATGACATACATTGTTTGTGTCTCCCAAAAACAGGTGATGATGGGGACACAGCAGCAGACGCTGAGGAGTCCCAGTCCCAGGCTCAAGAGGATGCCGAGCTCACTGGCGTCGTACAGCCTCTGTCCTCCTCGGACGATGAAGAACAACCTGGCACATCCGGTGCAAGTCAACATGCAGCACCAGCAGGACCACCAGCTGCAGCACCAGCAGGACCACCAGCTGCACCCCTGCACCCACCCCTACAACGACTGTCACCATGAATACCATCCCTGCCGACATGGACAGAATAAGGAGCAACACCAGCACAGTGACCCTGGACCAACCTGGGGCCATGGACACCACCACCACCACCAACCCCCAAGGTGGACCAGGGTTATCTGTGCGTGCCACTGCACACACTGCACATGTCAGCAGGGGTGGTGGGAGGGGTGGGAGACAGAGGTCGCTGCTTGCAGACGTTGCTGATGTGCATGATGACCCACAACTGGTACGCATAGCTGATGCGTACCAGTCCAGCACCGGAGAGCTCAGCCAGGTAGTGGGGCTCCTCAGAGACATTAAACAGCAGCAGGCTGCCCATCATGCCCGCTTGGACTCCCACATGTCCCACGTGGAGTCACACATGTCCCGTGTGGACTCACACATGTCCCGCGTGGAGTCCAAGTGGGATGCACTGCATGAGATGACGGCGGTGCACAGGGACATTTTACAATGCCTCCGCCAGATGAACAGCAACCAGTCCACACCTCCCTGTGTGCCAACAACATCTGGTGCCGAACAAACTGCAACTGCCACAGGGAGGGAGGAGGACTCTGGTGGAGAGTCCCCTGCACCGCAGCAGCCTGCACTTGAGGGCCCCCCCAAGAAGAGGGGTCGTCCGAGGAGGGAAAAGTGAGAGGCCGATGGCCAAGCGCAACTCCCAGGAAGCCTGAACCTGTTCTGGATGTTCGCCTTGTGCACAGACTGTTCACCCTGTTGACGGCAACACTACTCCCACACATTGCATGGGGAGTACAAGTTGGACCAATGTGTCAGACAACTGTGGCCCCGATACTGGGGATCCTGTCTACCCGGACTTTCAATTCACCTAGGAACTTGGGATTGCAAGATTCATGTACAGCACAACCCATCCTATGCACTATTAACACAAATGTATCACAATAAACACACTAATACACCATACTTGCCTCTGTCGTGATTCCAACGTGGGTGCTGTTATGGGGATGATGAACTGCAAAATTACACTGTGTATGCGAACTGCAACAGCAAGGACAACACAGGCATGTGAGTACAGGAAACGTGACACACATGAGGGAGACACACCACCAGGGCTACACGACACATACACACCTAGGCCATCTGACTCATTGCCTACACTGATGTTGCCAGGGAAGACGGTGCAATGCACAGACACCACACCCATTCCCAGTTGTAGTCAAGTAGCCCACAGGTGCAGTAAGCAAATGGCAGTCAAATATGTGACCACAGACAACGCACATCACAAAGTGAAGCACAGGTTTATTACACAGTTGCAACATGCCGTAACCACTACAGATGCAAGGTAACCCCACCTGGCAGCGGGCACACAGTCAACAACTGTAGACGGAAGGAAGTCCATGGGTGTGGCGCACATCACCTGTAGGGACACAACAGCTACCAGCCTGGATGTGCAATCACGTCGTCGGTGGACACAGTTGACCAAACGAATATGAAAGTACCCTGTGAAGGACAGAAATGACACACAGTCAAAAGCAATGGAGTACAGGACAGAACAGCAAAACACATGCACAATACATGTTACAAGATACCCACCCAGAACCAAGTTAGCATGTCAACACTGTTGGGGAGTACAGCCCACCTGTCACCACACATCGCAACACACATCCAGTCAAGTGGCCCATGGACACACTCCCACAGCACCAGAGCACCACCCACACATCATGCCAACTCACATCATTGACATGACACCTCAGGATACTCACATTCAGCTAAAGAAGTTGGTGATGAGCTGTGTGCGGACATCACCATCACCATCATCATCATCATCGTCACTGGCATCGTGGTCCAGGCCAGGATCCTCCACAGGTGGCGGATGTTGGTCATTGTCATCCTGGATGAGAGGCAACTCCTTCCGCACTGCCAGGTTGTGGAGCATGCAGCAGACGATGATAATCTTGCACACTTTCGCAGGGGCATATGGGAGGGACCCTCCGGTCTTGTCCAGGCAGCGGAAGCGGCTCTTCAGGAGACCAAAGGTCCGCTCAATCACTCTCCTGGTCCGACCATGTGCCTCATTGTAGCGCATCTGGGCAGGTGTCACAGGGTTCCTGAGGGGTGTCAGCAACCACGGCATGTTGGGGTATCCCGAGGCACCTACGGACAGACAAGTGCACATTAGCTGACTTGGAAAAGTGGGCGGAATACTACAGATCAGATCACACACAATGGCACAAAGTCAGTACACACCGACAAGCCAGGCACGCTGGTTCTGCATCTGTGCCATCATCCTGGGGATGCGACTACTCCTCATCACAAAGGCATCGTGTGCTGAACCAGGGAAACGGGCACACACATGTGTGATGGTCATGTCTGCAAGACACACCACCAGTGCATTGACCGAGTGGTAGTGCTTGCGGTTCCTGTAGGCCTGCTCCTGGGCCTGTGGTGGTACCAAAGCCACATGTGTCCCATCAATGGAGCCAATTACATGCGGCATCCTCCCCAGGGCATAAAAGTCACTCTTCACGTCAGTGAGTCGTCGCAGTCTAGGGAAATAGATGTACTGGTTCAGGAAGAGCAACATTGCCGCCAAAACATCGTGGAGCACACGGCTGAACATGGTCTGTGACATCCCACCAGCAGTCGCCACAGTATGTTGGAAGGTACCAGTGGCAAAGAAGTGTAGGGCTACCATCACCTTCACCTTGGGGGTCAGCGCTGTAGGATACGGCCGGCTAGGCTGCAAATGTGGGGACAACTGCACTGCCAAATCCTCAATCAGCTGCCTGGTGAAGCGGTACCGTCGGATGCTGTCCCGTTCCACCATCGTTGCCAGGTCTGGGAATGGCCGATGGACAGCAGGAGCCCTGCAGTGCAGAGGAGAAGTAAGCAAGATTGTCAGTCACCCCACATATGCGGCATTGAACACACTCAAGATCCCAACATACATCATTATGAGGCACAACTACATGAAGTGTGCAGTACCGGAAGGACATGTATGGTACATACATGGCCAACATCTGTCAACACGGTCCAACAGGTGGCATCAATTAGTCCCAGGTTGGCCCATTGGATATCATGAGGCCGTGTCACAGTTCCCATCTCCTGCTGCCGTGTCACAATAACCCCCACAGGGACATGTGAGGACAGATGTGCCCCAGGCACCACAGCTCAACGACAGGTACATTCCCAGGGACCCTGTAATGCCACATGGACACTGGCATTACATGGAGTATCATGTATACACCACAGCAAAACAACCATGACCCCCACAGGTAGTGGCCCCACTTGCCACGGCAGGACAGACATGGACGTCTGTGACACACACGCACAACATCAGAGTCCATGCACACACAACGTGGATGTGGAGACTGTCTCCCATTGTGCACATGAAATCAGAGACATTGTAAACACCACATGCACAAAGACTGTGGAGGACCATCACTATTGTGCCACTGGGACACCCTGGCTCAAACATACCGTCCCACATGGGACTCACGGGGTATGTGACATGACATACACATACACCACTGTGAAATGTGACCATGGCACATGCACAGATATGAACAGTTGCACATCACAGTGGTCACGTACACGTAACACCCAGGATCCTGTCCCCATGAACACGTGCACAGCCTGGGGGTGGCTGCCCACAGGTGACACCCACAGGACAACATGTACACCAACATACACACAATAGGAAATGCAGCCTTACATGCCTTATGATAAAGTTTGGACAGGCTGTCGTGATGTAGGTGTGCCCCTCACTCCCTGGGAGCTATCTGTGGCTGGCATATGTCCATCTGAGACAGGCATGCTGACATATGCCAGTCACATGTACAGTGATGCGTTGAACAGCAATGGACCGATCGGTGCGCACCCATTGACAATGGGCTTGCCTGGCAACGGACGCGTTTTCGAATTTCGAACGAGTCGGTTGCTGGAAAATCAGTTGGTCACCCACAACAATGTTGCAAAATCATGTATGTCATGAAGTTGAAGATTTGAAGGATGCTGTGGGCGTGTTGTGGTGCTGCTATTCCATGGATTGGCCAGATTCAGAAGATGCAAACGACTTGGACCTATCACTCTGGACACAAGGGACAGTATCTGCCTCTCCAGCACATATATATTGCTGGCTGTTCCCCTGGGAGCTCACTTGCCTGCACTACATGCTCCAGGACGACATCTGCCACTGCACTGCTGCTGTCTCTGCCCCTCTGGACCCTGCAATGGCACGTACTGTGGAGAGAGCCCCAGCCTTCAGCCTTGAAGAGAACCAGGCCCTGCTGGACAGCCTACTTCCACAGTACAGCAAGCTGTATGGGACACCAGGGGAGCAGGTGAGTGTTCTGTGCACTGCCTTTCTGAATGTGCATTTTGTCTGACTAGCAAGGCTGAGAGTCTGCACGCCACTGGCTAGCAGGCTCGCTGAGTAGTTGTCACCCCCATAGTGTGTAGTGACTTGCACTGGACAGGTATGGTGCAGTGACAGTGCATTTGAACATGGTTTTACTTCCCATGCAATGATACCATGTAGTGACGTCTGGCAAACTGTCCATGGTCAGCTTGGCACTGCCTGTGTACATCATGTGCCCCTGTGATTGAGACATGTATATACAACTGTGTCATGCACGGATATGTTGCATGTGTGGTAATGGCCTTTTCACTTTGTCATCCTCACAGGTTAATGCCCATCGGAAGCAGGGAATCTGGAAGGACATCGTCCGGGCTGTCCGGTCCGTGGGGGTCTACAAGCGCCGGATCCGCAACTGCCAGAAGAGGTGGCAGGACCTTCGGGGCTGGACCCGGAGGATTGCACGGGTCCAGCTGAAGCTGTCGCCTCCTCGCAGGAGGGGCGGAACACGGACCCTGACCCCCCACATGCTCCAGATCCTGGCGGTGGTCTTTCCAGACCTGGATGGGCAGCTGAAGGCCAGACAGCAGCAAGGAGGGGGTGAGTCAAAGACTGCACTGTGAACTCTGTATTACATGCTTTGTGCCCTCCTCTGGCCTGGTTCAACTGCCACAGTGCAGCAGTCATGTTGTCCAGGAGCCATGTCCCTCTATTGTGCACTGCCCACTGCTCATCTGATACCCAGGTGTGGCCCTTACAGTCAGGGAATTGTGTCACTTGGGACTGTGTCCTTGCAGTTTGCTTCACTAAAGGTGGGGACAGCATCTGTTCCCTAACTCTGTTGTGGGCATCATGGGTGGGTCCATTGTTCACACAACGCCTGGGTTTGGACATGTGATCTGCGTGTTGCTTTGATATGTGGTCCACTTGCTGAGCTGAGCCACCACATGTGCCTGGGGTATGTGGCACACGCCCATGCAGCGGGTGGGAACAATGTTTGTGCCCCAGGAGTGTGCAGATTACGTGTGTCACACATACATAGCCAGCTATCCACTGTCCAGGGCACATCCCTCATTCATGTGGAGCAGGACAGTCATGCCTACTCCAGGCCATGCAATGCACTCTGTACTCCCACTCCCGTGTATCAGCTGACACATTGTGCACAGTGATTTGACCCCTCCGGTGTCTGCCTCTGTGTCAGTGTGCTGTGGATTAGTTGCCAGGACCCCTGGGGTGTTTCTTGGTAGGGGCTCAGCATGCCCCTGGAGATGTGACCATAGGAGACGATACTTGTGTGTCACATAGGTGTTTGATCAGCTGCCCGTGCAGACTGGGGTATGCGAATGTGATGTTCAGGCAGCTGTTCCCCATTCACAGCAAATTGTGAGGGGCTCAGGTTCAGAGGGTAGTGTCACAGGTCTCCCATATGTCCAATAGGTGTGACCTGGACAGATGAGGGTTGAGATGATGTGTTGTGTGGGGGATGTACATGTGCACTTGTGCAGCTCCAGGACTTGCATTCCCCATGACCTACTATTGTGACACAGTGCATAGTGTTGTTGTCTGGCTGCCAAGTCATACATCACTGAGACAGTGATGTATGACTTAACAGTCATGCCTCTGCCATGGCATGTGTCAACTTATTTGTGGTCCTGCAGGGGAGTGACATGTGCTACATGCACACCATAGTGGCGCTGGCTATCAGGACATGGGTGCATCATGGTGTCTGTCGCTGGTATGCATCACATGCATTTCCTATTTGACTCTGGGCATCCCTTTCATCCGGAAACCTGTACTCACTCAGTGGCAAGAGCTGTGATGTGTCCACACCGTGTCCTCTGCACTGTCCAACTACTGTGTACTTGGTGCATGTGTCCACACTGGGGTGTTGCAATCCAACAGACACCAGACAGATGGGTGCAAGGCCATGTGGGATGTGAGTGCCATGCTTGGCATCAGACTGACAATTGGCTTCTCCTGTTCAGTTAGGGTACTTTTAGCAATGTACAACTAATGATGCCAGGGCTTGCTCTGTGATGTGCTGTGCTCACAGTGGTGTGTGCGTTTGGTGCAGGTGACTGATGTCTGTCTGTTTCCCCATTGTTTGCAGATACATCCACGGCCACGGAAGGGGACAGCTCCACGGACCAGGAGGAGCCAGAGAGCCAGACTGGGTCAGCAGCCGAGGAGTGGTCGGAGGGACCCAGTGGCACGGAGGGCGAGGGAGCCACACCGAGGAATCCTCAGCACCATCCACCTCAGCTGAGGACCAGAGCAACTCGGAGGATGACTCCCTTGTGGAGGCGGGTGTCAGCAGTCACCACACCCCAGCTAGTGTTGCTGTCCCCGCCACCACCAGCACCACCACCGCCCTCCCATCGGCTCCCATTCCCAAGGTCCGTGGAGGCTCCCATGTTCGGGAGCGTGTCTCCTTTGGCCCAGGCACCGCACCCCCTGCCCCTGTGTCCCCTGCTGCCCTGAGTGAGGAGTCTGTACCTCCTTCGCCAGCTCCATGTAGGGCAGACAGCCATGCTGAGTGTCCTCCATGCGCACACCGCACTGTTGACTCAGCTGGTGTTGTTCATGGAGGGCATCTCATCGGGCATGTCTGACCTACAGAGGGGCAACAGGTCCATGGACTCCTCCCTGACGGCAGCAGTGTCCCTCCTCAGACAGTCCCTCACCCCTCCTGCCTCTGCTCCATCCACACTCCCCAGCACCTTGCCCATCCCAAGCACACACACACCGGCACAGGCACACACCAGCACACACACATCCAGCACACAGACACACACGCCACAAACTAAACGCACACGCACGCACAGTCAGGGGACTGAAACCAGACTCACAGGGGATGGGGCCCTGGTACACACACACGCATCCACGGGCACTGCGCAGTCCTCAGTTGCCTCTCCCTCCAAAGCACCCTCCCTTGCCTCACCTGCAACCCCAAAGACCCAGCGCCTCTTCCTCAGTGACCTCGGCCTCTTCCCCTCCGATCCAGCTGCCCCAGCATCCAGGGGGAAGAGGAAGCCCCCCACACGGAGCAGAGTGCCCTCGCCCCCGGACACCCTCCCCAGGCGCAGACAGACTGAGGCCCCCACCCGCAAGTCCCCCGGAGTGGTAAGAGCAAGACCCCGCCGCCGCCCTGCAGCTCAAGCACCAGGTCACCTTCCTCCATCCCTCAGGCCCCCACTCCACAGGTGCCCCCGCCACACCCTGCCCCAGGTTCCCCCACCCACAGATATACCATCCCCAAGAGGCTCCGGCCTTCTCCCCTGCCACTTGCTCTCCCGGCACCACACCCCCGCTGCGCTTGTCTGTGCCACTGATGTGGTGAGGGTGTCCTCCCCTCTGTCCAGCCCACCTTGCCTGTTCCCCATTCTCCTCCCCTGGTGGTAGGCACTGCAGTGGAGTCCACTACCAACCTGTCTGACTTGGGCACTGCAGTGGCGGACCTGTCCACTCCATCTGCAGGGTCCACTGCAGTCGTGCCGGCACCCACAACATCTGAGCCATGCCCCCCAGTTGTGCCGGCACACACCATGTCAGACACCTCCACTGCAGTTGTCAGTGGCTATCCAGCACCCACCACCACTTCCCTGCTTCCTCCTGGTGAGCCCTGATCCTGTCCCTGCGGTGCCTGGCCTACCCCCCGGTTGCCCCTCCTAGTGGATTGTCCCTGGTTTTGTGCAGGCATGTGTAGGGTGGCATCTGCCACTGTCACCCACTTGTGATTTTGTTGATGGACTGGCCATTGGCCTTTGTTTATGTTCTACCGGACTTCTACTTTTAATGCCACATATGCTGAATAAAGCAACTTTCTGTTCTCTAGTGCTTTTGCTTCTGATGTACATGATGTTGATGATGCTAACAATGCCCTTGCTGCAGTGATGGTGATATTTGGTCTCATGATAATGAAGTGTTACTGTGCAGGAACCCATGTGGTCCAGGGGTTATGTGTCCTATCCTGTGGTGTATCCATGTCATCCATAGCAGCATCTGAGGGTGTCATGTGTTCAGTATTTGGCAATGAGATTTCCTACTTAGATTGGCAACTTCACATCTGTGGCTTCCACCCCTGCACATCTGTTGTGCCTGCCATTGTTCTATTCGTCTACTTCCCTGACCGTGTGGCCATCTCCAGTGAACATGCAGGTTTGGGCATCAATGGGGAAGGACTCATCTGTGTTGTCAGTGCAACATTGCTATACAAGTGTGTTGGATCTGTGCTGATGATTCCGTTGGCACTTCCATGACCAGGCTGATGGGAAGGAGCCCTCATTTGTTGCTAATTGTTGATTGTGTGTCCCATTGCTGCCATGGTATGGCATCTGTTCGCCTCACATCTGCAGTCTCCACAGGGTATCTGCATGTGTGTGCCCATTGGTGCAAATATGTGGGTCTGCATTCGGATGGTCACTTCTGTCATTGTGTCATTGATGATTGTTGACGGTGTCAGCCCCCATGGGTGTTGTTTGTCTGCACATGGCCAAAGTTATGTCTTATTTGCACTGCAGGATTTGGCTCCCCCAATTTATGTTGCAATGGGACACATACACTACTTTGCCACTGATGTGTTTGTTGTTCTGTGACCAGGAATCATCCATGCAGTTTGGCAGTTGCACCTCTTACTTTGTCAACACTTGCCTTTTGGTCACTGTGATGATGGGGGTTTGGACCCCATTGCCACAATGTTCAAGATGTGCTGCAGCTATGGACCCCACACTTGCCTTTTGGTCACTGTGATGATGGGGGTTTGGACCCCATTGCCACAATGGTCATGGCCTGCTTGCGTTGTGTGTGCCACACACATATTTGTGTGGCACATGTGCTAGGGGGTCACATTGTATGTTAGAAGTCATGTTCGGTGTTGTAGGCATTTGACACAGTCTACACACGCTTGTCATGGTGTTGGGGGATGTCTTCTTCTTGCATTCCCTAGGTTGTGGTGTGCTGGTTGTGTCATGCATTGTCCATCCTATGGGTGGGGGTGGTAGTGGTGGTAGGCATCCTGCCCCCTGGGTGAGGGTGGTAGTAGTGGTGGGCATCCTGCCCCCTGGGTGAGGGTGGTAGTATTGGTAGGCATCCTGCCCCCTGGGTGAGGGTGGTAGTAGTGGTAGGCATCCTGCCCCCCTGGGTGAGGGTGGTAGTAGTGGTAAGCATCCTGCCCTCCTGGCTAAGGGTGGTAGTAGTGGTAGGCATCCTGCCCCCTGGCTAAGGGTGGTAGTAGTGGTAGGCATCCTGCCCCCCTGGGTGAGGGTGGTAGTAGTGGTAGGCATCCTGCCCCCTGGCTAAGGGTGGTAGTAGTGGTAGGCATCCTGCCCCCTGGCTAAGGGTGGTAGTAGTGGTAGGCATCCTGCCCCCCTGGGTGAGGGTGGTAGTAGTGGTAGGCATCCTGCCCCCTGGGTGAGGGTGGTAGTAGTGGTGGGCATCCTGCCCCCTGGGTGAGGGTGGTAGTAGTGGTAGGCATCCTGCCCCCCTGGCTAAGGGTGGTAGTAGTGGTAGGCATCCTGCCCCCCTGGGTGAGGGTGGTAGTAGTGGTGGGCATCCTGCCCCCCTGGGTGAGGGTGGTAGTAGTGGTAGGCATCCTGCCCCCCTGGCTAAGGGTGGTAGTAGTGGTAGGCATCCTGCCCCCCTGGGTGAGGGTGGTAGTAGTGGTGGGCATCCTGCCCCCTGGGTGAGGGTGGTAGTAGTGGTAGGCATCCTGCCCCCTGGGTGAGGGTGGTAGTAGTGGTGGGCATCCTGCCCCCTGGCTAAGGGTGGTAGTAGTGGTAGGCATCCTGCCCCCCTGGGTGAGGGTGGTAGTAGTGGTAGGCATCCTGCCCCCTGGCTAAGGGTGGTAGTAGTGGTAAGCATCCTGCCCCCTGGCTAAGGGTGGTAGTAGTGGTAGGCATCCTGCCCCCTGGCTAAGGGTGGTAGTAGTGGTAGGCATCCTGCCCCCCTGGGTGAGGGTGGTAGTAGTGGTGGGCATCCTGCCCCCTGGGTGAGGGTGGTAGTAGTGGTAGGCATCCTGCCCCCCTGGCTAAGGGTGGTAGTAGTGGTAGGCATCCTGCCCCCTGGCTAAGGGTGGTAGTAGTGGTAGGCATCCTGCCCCCCTGGGTGAGGGTGGTAGTAGTGGTAAACATCCTGCCCCCTGGCTAAGGGTGGTAGTAGTGGTAGGCATCCTGCCCCCCTGGGTGAGGGTGGTAGTGGTGGTAGGCATCATGCCACCCCTGGGTAGGGGTGGTGGTGCGCATTCAGGCCCCTGTGTGCATATGTGGCATTGGTGATGGGCATCCCGCCCCTATGGTGCTGCTGTTGCTGGTGTAAGTATATTCTGCATCCCTGTGTGTGTGTGTGATGTGTCGTGTACGTGTTGTATGTGTTTTGTGGTTGGTGTCTGGCTTACCTTCTGCGCCGTACGCGTCCGTGCCTGTTCCGGTAGTAAATGTAGAGTATTGGTATGATCGGGACGAAGAGATTCATGGTTGGTTCGTGTCGTTCGTCCTTCTCGTTGCTTCGCGTCGTCCTCGTCGCTTTGCCTCGTCCTCGTCGCTTCACGTCGTCCTCGTCGCTGCCGTGTTCGTCTCGGAGCCGTGGATCGTGTTGTGGCGCGAATCGGAGCTTATGTGCGCCTCTCCCGGATGCTTTGACGTGCCGTGCGTAGCGACGGGTTCGGCGCGTACGGAAAGCGCATCGTACTTGTCCGGCCGGACGGGGCTGCATTTTTCCTTCCGTGCGACTAGATTCGGCGTTTCCGGATTCGCCTCGGTCGGAGAACAGGACCTGGTTTGGGTGAGTACGGCTCGGCCGGATTCTTTGCTGTTGTGCGCATCGTACTTGCTCGTTCGGTGTGCTGTACGGATTGGTCGGGAAACAGGCTTTCGCATGGCTTTTTTCCCGACCGAATGGTATTGGGTGCGCCTCCGACCGAGATCGGAATCGGCCCCTTTGACTTTAGGGGGCTCAGGAGACCTGACCTTTGTTTGTGTGACTCGCCGCACAGTCACTTACAACATGTTGCAGTTACTGAGTGCCGTAAAATTGTTGTGGTCATTGTGTGCAATCATCTGGAGTCCTGAGCGAGAATCACTTAAAGAGCTGCAGCACTGGTGCTGGGTGACCCACTTATATGAGGCTCAGTGCGTGCAAAGGGAAAATCTGCATGTTTACAGAGGCTGCACTCTTGAAGACAATTGTTGTGGAGTTCATGGCGGGGATGTGGAAACTGGGGGTATATTTACAAGGAGCTAGAGCTGCTGCATCTTGGTTTTTTTAAGCAGCGGCAGCACAATCAGTGCTCCACACTCCTCCATATTTACAAACTGACTCATTCGGCCCAATGTGTCAGTTTGTAGAGGCTTGCGTCACATTATACCTGCGCCAGGTATAATGTATGCAAGGCAGGCGTTCCCCTGTTAAAAGCCATGTATAACTGACGCAGTGAAGTGTATAACTTTTTACTGTGTCACTCTACAACTTGACTGCGTCAAAATCCCTACTCATTCTCAAACCAGGGGTAAGGATTGACGCAGGACTTTTAACATTGGACTCGCCTCTGTGTTCTGACGCATTGATGGAGTTGCGCCAGGCTTACGACCAACTCCGGCAATGCGTCACTTTAGCACCAAAAGATGCGTCATAATTTCAGACGGATTCATGAATCCTTGCGCCATGGAGCACTGTGTTGTAAATACAGTGCATCCATGGCGTTGCTAGGGTATTGGCGGCAGGCGTAAGAAATTTGACGCATCGATGCTGATGCATCATTTCTTGTAAATATGCACCATGGTATCATCTGCAGCACCAGCAAGTAGCAGCCTTTCTACTCTTATCGAAGAGGTCGCCAGCCAATGAAAGTGGGTGTGCCAGTGGTCACACAGTATAACGAATGACTGCTCCATTTTGTTAAACATCGTCACTATAGAAGCAGAGGCTTCAGTGAGGCTAAGGGCATGGATGAGGGTTGTACCGCAAAGCCATGGACATGGATAAGGGACTTACAACAAACACAGGGGAGGATTTTATAGCAATTACTTTCAGCTTGGAGGTGGCACTGAAAATAGCGTTCAGTAATTATTCATACATGTCTAGAGGTCAATGTGAGCCCTGGGCTCACATGAAAGTTAAGAACACTAGAGTGAGATACTATTATGTGATGCATCTAATATGCTGGCAATGTTATCTTTATTTGTCTTTGTTTCTTACTTCAGTACAGTCAGATGAATGTTACTTCAGTGATAGAACCATTGATTTGAAATGTCTTCTTAAGGGTTAGGAATGTTTGCCAAGTTAAGACATGTGATTATAGGGTAGTGATGCAAAAGGGGAAGGCAGTGATTTTTAATGTTATGTTTTTGGTTGGCACACTAGTTTATCTTTACAGCTTCTGGGCATTTGCAGTTTTTGGGAAGTATGCCCTCCATGGTTTCTTGTTATGCAATATTGAAGCATGTGATATACTAAGTTTATGGTTGCAAGACAGTTTCCGGGAAGTTGAAAGTAACTTTCTTTAGGCCTGGTATAATGTAAGCATGGGCGATGAAACCATGAAATGATACCATTCATATATCGAGCATCTGGGCTGATAATGGTCTGGTTAGAACATCGCCGTTGGGTATTTTAAGGGGCTTATTTACAAGCCCCATGCGCAGCCAGTGCCTTACTTTTAATATGGGAAAAAGTGACGTACTGGCGGCGCAAGGGGGCTGTAAATAGGCCCCTTAGGCAGTGCACAGTCAAAATATCGATTTTTAAATATCGACCTACATTAATATTGAGTTTTAAATATCGTAGGGACAGAATATCGACATCAAGAATATCGGTGACCAGAATATCGACCTGAAGGTAAGAAATATTGTTTTTGTTAATATCGAAGTTATTAATATCGATAGTAAAAATATCGATGTTAATAATATCGATGTTTATTTTAGTGTTATGTATTTTAGTATATATTTTATATGTAAGTGTTCCACATGCTTTGTTATGTTTTGTATTATTTTTTTAAATATATGTATTAAGTTATTAATTTATTTTAAAGTAAATTTTGCGTTTTAGTACCGTAGCGGGTTGTGGTTTTATAGGGGAATAGGGTGGGAAGTAATTTAATTATAGTAAATTAATTCATAATATTTAAAAATTATTAATTAAATTTTGCATTTTAGTTCTGTAGCGGGTTGTGGGCTTATAGGGGAATAGGGTGGGAAGTAATTTATTATAATTAAGTAATTATTTATTAATATTTATTGGTATTGATAATTAATGTATTGTTAATTAATTATTAATTGGTAATTAATTTTTATTAATTATTATTTATTGGTATTGATAATTATTTTATTGTTAATTAATTATTAATTGTTAATTAATTTTTATTAATTGCTTAATTGATAATTATATTAATTGTGTTAAATTTTATGTGGAGTGGGTTTTGTGTTTATTGGGGAATAGGGTGGGAAGTAATTTAATGTTATTAAAGTAATTATTAATTTTCATTTATTGGTATTTATAATTAATTTATTGTTAATTTATTAATAAATCATTATTTCATTAAAACAATTATTTAATTGATAAGTATGTTATTTTTAACCCCTACGCTATCCAGCACTTTCCCTACTGTTGCACTCTCTGGAGTGGGAATAGTAATTTTTACCCCTACGCTATCCAACACTTTCCCTACTGTTGCACTCTCTTGAGTTGGAATAGTAATTTTTACCCCTACGCTATCCAACACTTTCCCTACTGTTGCACTCTCTGGAGTGGGAATAGTAATTTTTACCCCTACGCTATCCAACACTTTCCCTACTGTTGCACTCTTTGGAGTGGGAATAGTAATTTTTTTCCCTCCGCTATCCAATATTTTTCTGTATTGTTTTACTTAATGTTGTGTATAATTTATTTTACAAAAATTAAAAATATTGTAATATTTTTAATTTGTTAAATATATTTTTAAAATGTTTAATAATATTATTTTTGTATGTGTATGTCTGTGTTTATAATTTATAAAATATTTTTAACAATTTATAAGTTATTAAAATAATTATTTAAGAATATTATTAAGTAAGTATATATATTATATTTTATATGTATATGTTTAATTTATTTTAACATTATATGTATCAGTTTTTTAAAAACATTTTTAAATAATTTTAACTGTTTCTTTTAATTATATGTATTATTTACTTTATTTTACATTATTTTTTTAACATTTAAAAAAACCGATATTTTTTACAACAATATTTTTGACATCGATATTTTTTTTCCGATATTTTAGTACTTACCATGATGTAGATAGGATGTCGATATTCTTGACTTCGATATTTTTGTCACGATATTTTTGTACCTCGATATTTTTGAGGTCGATATTTTGTCAGTGATTCCCCTTAGGCAGCACTGTGCGCGCCTGTATGCGTCCCGTCTGGCCCGCGCTGTGAGTGATATATCTGACTATTTGAAAGATGCAGCGCTTTTATGGATTCAGAGTGAAATGCAAGAAATTCTCAAATCCCCCCTTACGCCCGAGAATGTCAAAAATGCCATAGCCAGTCTTGCTAGGATAAAGCTCCAGGAGATGATGACCTCCCGGTAGAGTTCTATAAAGGATTCTCTGAAGTCCTTGCCCCCAGGCTTCTGGAAGTTTATAATGTTAGGGTTCTCACTGGCTAATCGCCTCTGTCCATATTAGAGAACACAGGGCCATATGTATGAAGCTGTTTTGCGATCGCAAACACTGCGATTCGCAAAAAAACGGTGTTTGCGATCGCAAAACACAGCTTCGCTATGTAAGAGACACAATCCGTTCGCTAATTTGCGAATCGCTAAATTAGCGATTAGCAAATTAGCGATTCGTACTTAATAGCGAATTATTTGCGAATTCGCAAATTGTGACACAGCAATAGCGAAACTCGCAATTGTAGAGCTCGCAATTTGCGAATTCGCTAAACGGAATGCATGAAAAATTCGCAAATTGCGATTTCCTGAAATTCGCAAAATAGAGATTCGCAATTACCACCAAGTCTGAGCAGGTGGTAACCAGGTGCAACCTATTTAAAGAGGCCCACAATGCAACTGATGTTTTCCACAATGGCTGGGCTGTATGTGATAGCCAGGAGGCTGCGACTCAGAGCTGCTGCACAGAGAAGGAGAAGCCAGGTAAGGATCTTTAGAGCGCGCATAACCCTGTTCCAGCGGACTGAGGAGGAGATCCATACAAACTACAGGCTGGATGAAGAGAGCATCCTGGAATTAATAGAGGAGCTCAAACTTATACTTGAACACCCCACACGCAGGACACACACCATCCCCACCCATATACAGGTCCTGTGCTCACTGCACCTCTTGGCATCAGGGAGCTTTCAGGGGGTGATAGCCACAGCAGGAGGGGTCTCACAGAGTGCATTGTCACGCTTCTTCCACGCATTCCTTGATGCCATGGTACAGAGGCTGCATAACCACATCCACTTCCCCAGCACACCACAGGCACTAGACCAGACCAAGCAGGAGTTCTATCAAATTGCACAATTTCCCCACGTCATTGGATGCATAGATGGGACACATGTCGCCATATCCCCCCCCTCCCAGAACGAGTATGTGTTCAGGAATCGCTAGTCCTACCATTCCCTGAACATACAGGTGGTGTGTAATGCCAAGCACATCATCACCGACATCGTCGCTAAATACCCAGGCTGCACCCACGACTCATTCATCTTCCGCCACAGTGGGATACACCGTCGACTCACAAGTGGGGAGTTTGGTGAGGGATACCTACTAGGTAATTGCATGTGAAAGAAGGACACACTAGTAATGCACAGCAGTGGCAGGACAGTGTTCAACCATATTCCTCTCGCCCCACAGGTGACAGTGCGTATGCGGTCCGGGACTACATACTTACTCCTTACCTGAATCCTGCCAACGCTGGGGAGCGGAGGTACAACAGTGCCCACATAGCAACCAGATGTACCATTGAGCGGACCTTCGGAATACTCAAGAGCCGTTTCCGATGCCTACATAAGAGTGGAGGGGCACTACAATACAGCCCCCAGACCTGTTGCAAGATAGTGGTAGTGTGTGCCATGCTGCACAACATCGCCACCAGGAAAGGCACACCAGTGGAGCTCACCGAATCGGAATCATCAGATGGGGAGGGGCCAGCTCCAGGACGCATGCCAGCTGGTGTAATTGGTGCAGCTGCTGGGCGCCAGAGGCGAGATGAGATCACAAAGAACTATTTCTAGGTAAGAAAAGATGACACAATGCTATATATCTATTACAAGACTGTGTTTAATTTCCTTTAGTACAGGATATATATCGGCCCACAGCCTGTGTGGCACACAACGTATTGTTCAATGTCCCGCACATGTGTGATTCACAGTGCAAATTAACTATCTTGACCAAGTGTCTGTGTGCACTGGGTTGATGCACCCATATCCATGCCTAAGTCTGAGCACCTCAACTGCGGCGCTGACGGCCTGTAGCCCCTCGCTGTGGGTGCACAGTGCCCTCTTCACCTGTCTCAGCAGCCCTGCCGTGACGCACACTACGGCGCCTGTCCGGTGGGGGGCGGTGGTGTAATGCTGCTCCTGCTAGATTGGGCGTCCTCGTCTGTTGGAGTGAGGACTCCTGGGCCAGCAGTGGCAGCTGCCCGCAGCTGATCCACAGCACATGTCACCTGTACCAGACCCATGGCCACGTCCTGGCTGCAGTGTGCCACCTCGTGCTGCATACTGATGCTGCGCCTTGACAGCACAGAGGTCGCTGAGGAAAGGCGGTTGACCGCCCTGGTGTAGAGGTCTAGGCGGGTGTGTAGGCACTGCCTCTCCCTGCGCCTAGCAGCACGGTCCGCCCTTAGTTCAGCACAGAGTGCCTCCAGGGCACCCGTCAGGCCCATGAAGCCAACCCTGATTTGCCTCTGGATTGACCGTATGTTTCTTGCCTGCAGGCGCTGGACTTCTAACATGTGGCCCTCCAGCCTTGGAAGACTGTGTCGTCTCCTGTGACTGCTGCACTGGTGGATGCCCGGGTGCCCTGCGCCTGGATGGGATTGGTGGTATTGGATCGGCACGTGCTCGAGCACAGGGTTGTGGCTCTGACTGTCCCTGGACTGGTTGGACATCGACATCGGTGTCCTGGGCTTCCTCCTGCAGCGGGGGCAATGGTGGTACTGCAATCTGCCTGTGGCGTATTGGAGGGATAACTGGGCTGCCCTCGTCTTCCTCTTCCTCCCCCCCCCTTGCCCTGTTGCCTCTGGGCTGGGGGATTCATCCTCCCCTCCACTGATTGTTCCCTGTGTTTCTGCTGGTGCTGTGGACATAAATGCACACATTAATTTACTGTCCTGCCTTGCATTTGTCATGCATTAAATTTCACTGTTTGGAGTTACATGGGTCCTGTCTGTCTGTATTTTGCCTTTCATGATGTACACATACTGTTTGAGCCTGGCTGGGTGTCAATGCTCCACTGTTAGGTGCATGTAACTACATCTCCCATAATGCATTGCTGTGTGTGCTTGTGTGCCTGCACTGGACTTATAGTTTTGTTGTGCCCCTGGGTCTCTCCTGGGTGTGTGGGGGAAGTAGGGAGGTATCAGGGGTGTGATGGCATGCTTCTTACCTTGTCTTGGTTGTGGGTAGTCGGAGCTGTCCAGGTCTGCCACCCCCATTACACTCTCCGGAAGCAGGGTCCCCTCAACCATTTCCTCGAGTGGTGTTGAAGCGGTGGCAGTGGAGGTCCCACCACCGGTCTTGTTAGCCTCCTCCAACCTGGCAGCAACCTTCTCCTTTGAGCGCGCGCGCATATCATACCAGCGCTTCTGTAGGTCTTTGACGCTTTGATGGGTGACGCCAATTGCGTTGACTTTGCGCTGGATGTCTGCCCATATCCTTCTCTTGCGTGTCTCTGGCACACGCAGGGACTTCTTGCCAAAGAAGAGCTCATGGCTCACAACCATCTCCTGTATCAGGACCTCCTGCTCACTTTCTGTAAACTTTTGTTTTCTTTTTCTGGGGGTCTCCCCCTGCTGCTGGTCCTTGCTGGCCATGTCTCCAATCTCTCCAATCAGTGTAGCACTGCAGTGATGCCTCACCTCAAGTCCTAGTCTCTCACTCTGCTTCTGAGACTCAGGTGCAGCATGGGTAGTCACACTTCCTGGTTGTGATGTCATCAAGCTGCACCTGAGTCCCCGATTTGCTATTTGCGAAATCGCTAATTTGCGGATTCGCTGTTTTGCGATTTTGCTAATTTGTGAATTCGCTAATAAGGAATCGCTATTTGGCTAATCGCTATTCAAATAGCGATTTTTAACGATTCGCAAATATTTTGCGATTTTTTTGTTACATACCGTTTTGCGATTCTCTAATTGCGATTCGCTAAGAATCGCAATTTGCGATTCGCAAAAGGGGAGTTTGATACATATGGCCCACAGTCACTATACTCCTGAACCAGGTTGTGACCCTGCTCAGGGTTCTTTCATTGTACTAGATGAGGCTCACTATCTCAACAAACAGTAGGGTAGAATCCCTATATGCCTTTAGGGTTTTTAAAAGGACTCGACATTACTGAGGGATCGCTTGATATTGCTAGGGATGAAGACTTGACAGCATAAAAGTTACCCATTATGTATATTTATTTATGGGTTTCCCTGCTAAGATTAAAAATGGGTGCCAAATGTTCCAAGAGTACCAGTGTGACAGGGTCGATCTACATGTTATGGCTATATTTTTGCCTTCAGGGTGTCATTCGGCCTTCATCCAGGCTAGAAAGATTCCTTTCATTATCATCGGAATCCTGTTGTGATTCACAATTCCTAGTGAGAATGAATCAGCATGCACACTCTTGTGCATACGTACATGCGTTCCTCTCTCAGGTAAAAAGGTATAAATCTTGAGGGCAGGGATAAAAAAACAAGCAGTGTTGTCTTCTTATTCAGAACATTAAAAGCACACCATGCAAGTGAAACTCTAATCAGTGGACCATTCTCAGCGTTTACAAAGCAAACTTCACTCGTGATGTGCAAAAATGTAGCACACAAAACAATTAGGCAGACACAATCATAGATGGACAAGCAAGCTTTGACATGGTAAAAAGGGGGTAGGTCGGGCCCTTCAGTATCACTCACCCTTGGACGGGCTTCTTAATGCCCCCAAAGGGGACGAGGGTGAGCCCACCTTGTAGTAACTTTGGCTTAGTTGTCAGACAAGTACAGGTCACTCGTTTAAAGTATCAACAGAAAGTTACATTGTAGCATTATAAGAAGTGTCCCCATCTCTCTAGCCAATAATGTGCCCTTTGCGGGATAAAAGTAAAGCTATACGATTGCAAATCAAATGGCTTAATTCTTCAAAGGTAGAGAGGGCCTCATTTATGGGGTTTTTGCCGTAGGGCAGCGCAGCATGCCTTGCTGCTGCGCTGCCCTACGGGAAAAGAAAAGGGCAGGAATTCACCGTATCTATTAGATTTGGTGCATTCCTGTCCTTTTCCCCAGCGCTGGCGCACAATGGGCTGCCATGCGCCAACGCAGGGCACCTTTGCACCATGGTGCAAGGGTGCCTTCGTTGCGGGGATGATTATTTTTGTGCAGGAAGGGAAACCTTCCTCCGCAAAAACAAAAACAATCACAAAAGGGACGTTCCGGCGGCGCAAAAATCTCTTGTGCACCTACATCCTTCCCTCCCCCTACATGTTGGCGAGCGGAAGGTGCAAGCTAGTATTTAGGTGCGGATTCGTGACAGTGTTTGTCTTTGCCTCACGCAGACTGCAACCACGATTTAGCATATTGAGGTGCAAAGGCAATCTGTGGCTTCCAATGCAAAGTTCCGCATTGTTCCAACTAGGGCGTAGCACAAATAGTGTGTAAGCACTGAAAAAGCAGCATGGAAAGACGAGAACCATCCATGTCTGCATTACATGTGGGTGCGCTAAATCAAAGACTGCTGTTGTGAGCCGCATTTACGCATGGTCTTGTAATGGGGGCAAAGATGGTCTTGTAATGTGGGCAGGGATGGTGTTGTAATGCGAGCAAGGATGGTCTTGGAAGGGGGGCACGGATGATCTTTTAATGTGGGCATGGATGGTCTTGGAATGCGTGCACGGAAGGTCTTGGAATGCGGGCATGGATGGTCTTGGAATGCGGGCACTGAAGGTCTTGGAATGTGAGCACAGATGGTCTTGTATTGCTGGCTCGGATGGTCTTGTAATGGGGACACGGATTGTCTTGTAATGCGGACACGGATTGTAATGCGTGCACGGATGGTCTTGTAATGCAGGCTCGGATGATCCTGCAATGCGGGCATGGATGGTCTTGGAATGCGGGCACGGATGGTCTTGGAATGCGGGCACGGATGGTCTTGGAATGCGGGCATGGATGGTCCTGTAATGCGGGCACTGATGGTCTTGTAATGCGGGCACGGATGGTCTTGTAATGCGGGCACGGATGGTCTTGCAATGGGGGTACGGATGGTCTTGTAATGCGGGCACGGATGGTCTTGCAATGGGGGCATGGATGGTCTTGGAATGTGGGCACGGAAGGTCCTGTAAGGCGGGCACGGATGGTCTTGTAATGCGGGCACGGATGGTCTTGGAATGGGGGCACGGATGGTCTTGTAATGCGGGCACGGATGGTCGTGGAATGCATGCACGAATTGTAATCCGGGCGTGGATGGTCTTGTAATGCGGGCGTGGATGGTCTTATAATGCGGGCACAGATGGTGTTGTAATGCAGGCACGGATGGTCTTGCAATGGGGGCACGGATGGTCTTGTAATGCGGGCACGGATGGTCTTGCAATGCGGGCACGGATGGTCTTGGAATGTGGGCACGGATGGTCCTGTAAGGCGGGCACGGATGATCTTATAATGCGGGCACGGATAGTCTTGGAATGGGGGCACCGATGGTCTTGTAATGCAGGCACGGATCGTCCTCTAACAGCACATCATGGGTGTTTGCCCTAGTGGTTTGTGTACATGACTCGTTCATACAGAATCTGTTGTGTGCGCCACAAATCTCTCTCTGCCAGGATTCTCTGTTGGGTTGAAATGCCAATGACTGGCTCAATATTAATTCCAGTGCCAGAAGGTCTAGAATAGACTGCTTGAATGTTTGTAAACAAATGCATTCCAGCCTGCGCATGTGGAACTTTTATGCCATTTTTTAACTGTACACATTGTTTTCACTGTGCACTATTTCCAATAGGGGCACCAAATAGATTATTCTTGCGTCTGACTATGTATAATAAATTATACTCTTTGGATGTACTGAGCTGCAGATTGATGACTTGTTACGTTGGATGTCAGGGCCCCTTGCTTTACCCTCTGAGTATCCATTGTATTATAAAAATATTGTTCTTGAAGCATTGTTATTGTTAACAATACTTTAAGCAAGCAGCCTGGGGCCTGATCTACAGAAAGCGGGAGGGCCAGACCAACCCACTTGCTCTATCTGGAGTTGGCCAGCAGAGGCCTCATTACATCAAAACTTCTTCCACCAGCATGGTGGGAGCAGTTTAATAAAAATAATGCCGGCTGATTTTCCACTTCATGTACTTGGTGGACTGTTTTTTGTTTTGTTTTTTAAGGTGGGTGTGGTTAGGGATGGGTACCCACTCAACTTGAAATGATGCCCTGAGCCTGAATTTCTTTTTTTCTATCAGATTATGATAAGTACAGCAGAGCTCTCAGTTAATCCGATTACCGTTGTTAGCTGTACCAATCCTGGTTTCTTCGTTCGATTTTTAGACATAAATCGCCAATACACAAACTGCACTTTTGTAGTAACTTACACCTCTGAGTAGGTTTACTACTTTTCGATAGTCACAAACTGCACTTTTGTAGTAATCTATACTTTTGCAGTAAGTCCCTACCTCCATTATATTCTATGGGAGGGTATTGCAGTGCCAGTGGTTGGCCATGAGTAGTACTGGATTTACTACAAAATTGTAAATTACTATAAAAGTGTAAAATACTACAAAAGTGTAAGTTACTGCAAAATGCAGTTTGTGAATACCGAAAAGTAGTAAACTTACTCAAAAGTGTAAACTTACTCAAAAGCAGTGGCGGTTTCTCTATGAGGGCGTCGGGGCTCCGCCCCAGTTACATTGCTGGATATGCTCAGCTGAGCACTGAGCAGTCATTTAATACCCATGATTTACGAGCTCAGCTGCCAAAATGCCTTGAACGCGGGGCACTGTATGCCCCACACTCACTCACCGCCGATATGTATCACCACTGTAGTGACTGTGTTAATTGTTGATTGATTGACCTCACGTCACGTGACTCGCCCTGCCCTGTTGTTTAAGGCTACGTGTTTGCCGGCTGAGAACCTCACAGCCCTGAAGGATGTGATGTCATCAGCTCGGCAAAGACCTAGCTGCAAGCAGTAGGGTCCACCCCCTGATGGCGTGGAGGTAAAGTTAGCCCCAGGCGTTTTGAATACAAGCCCGGGATCGCTAACCCTCCACGTCAATCAGAGAGAGTGGAGCTTGTCACCACACCCTTTCCCACCTCGTTACAGGGCGTGGGTGGGACCCCTCCCTGTGACGAGTTGGGAAAGGGTGTGGCAGGTGGGAAGCAGGAATCGAGTCTGCGCAGACTCGACCACCTCAGGCGTCCCGCGCATGAGTCTGCACTCTGCAGTGACTGTGGCAGTTGACGGTTGGACTCGAGTGCATTTTTGACTGCGTCATCATAACGAGGTAAGACTTGCTGCTCCCAGGTCTGCCCCATCTTGCTTTCGGTCCCATTCCAAACACCTCTTCGACGTCCTGCCCTTTGCCCGTCGTCTCTTCCTGCCTTTCTCCCTTTGAATTTGCCCCTTCCAACTAATTACTCCTCCTCAGTATGACCGACCCCCCCCCGACTAGGTCTACCCATTTAAAATCTGCCCCTTCCATGTCGTTTGTCCCCTGCCCCGTTTATCATTCCTCCATCCCGTGTCTGCCCCTCCATCTGTTCCGTCGGATTTAATCAGTTCCTGAAGGATGAGAGGGTGGCAGGTCTTTTCAAACAACACCCAGGCTGGCGACGTGTCACGTTTATTTTCATGTATGTATTCTTGCAGTTTTATATAGTGCAAACATGGCCTAGGGGCATTAGAGTGATTTTCAATGGAAACGGCCAGCTTACATAGATCATACATTACATAGCGAGTAAACACAAGAACAAATTACGTGGGGAAGCAGGCAAAACAAATTCAAGTAGATGAGAGAAAATGAAAGTGCAGAGGACGTGGGAAGCATGGAAAGGGAATAACACCAAATATGTTGTGTCAGATGCACAGGGTAAAGGTTAGAAAGAGAAATGAGAGTAGGGACGGTGAGACAGAGGAATTGCAACATGAAGTGAGTTCCAAAGGCATCACCCACGAAGTTTTATGCCCACTACACCCAACTAAACGACGAGAGAATGTGAGCTTTTCTGTCTTTTTGTTGGGTGTATCTGTGTGCAAAAGTTCGTGGGTGATGCAAAATTATTTGCAGTGTGCTCTGGGACCAATAGGCAGCTATTGGGGTATTATTAACACAGGAGTGAGTGATGTGATCACATTTTTTGGCTTCCAGACATGAAGCAAGCTCTGGCGTATGACATTTCCCCATATGGTGCATTCGCAACATGATGTGCTGGCAAATGTGTGATGCGTACATGCCTTACACGCAGAAGACACACATACACTTGCTCAGACCAAGCAGACATGCAAAGAGGTGCAGACACACCCTCTCCTGAACACGCACATTGTACGTCCAAAACAGACAAACACAGCGGAAGGGCACACACACAGAGCAGACACACCCACAGGAGAGACATGCACACTTCAGATATACATACCTCACGGCAGTCAGACAGACAGCCACACATACATAACCGATACACCTACACAATACACACGTTTCTCATTTGTGCAGTGCAGTCACAGGCTGCAGAGCAGTATTTAGCTTCTGCTGTAACAGGAGACCCTAATCCCGTCGCTGCCGCTCCTGTCTTTCCTTACCCTACATTCTCCACCCACCCTACCGCTCGCCCTTCATCCTCTCTCCCCTGACATAAATACACCGGCCCTGCAGCCTTCGGGAATGTCGCGAGGCGACAGCACACTTAGGAAAGAAACCCTTTCTCGCTCTAATGTCTGCAGTGTTTAAGGAACTGTTTTCAAGTTAAAAACCCATGTAGCAATCTATTGTGGGAATGTTGTCAGATTTTCAGTAAATTATTTTCCTGTTCTGTCTGATCGAACAGGGACAGGGTGCACTGTTGACGTTTTTTCATGTTGAATAGTTGCAGTTTATTTAGCGCCCACCAAGAATGCGCATTGCTTCTTGACTCTTTTATTGAGGCGTTATTAGCTGGAACAATGAATGGGAGGGTTCAGTCGTGACCTGCTGTGTAAACAACAGTGCATGCATGAACTTGGCAAGCTCTTTTACTGGGGTTCGAATCTGTGATCTGCCTGAGTGAGGTGGCATGTGCGTTGATCTGGCGAGCTACCTTACTTGGGTTCAAGTGTGCAACCTGCAGATTAAAGTGGCAGATTCATGAGGCCTTGGAACTGACGATAGTTTGAGGGGAGGCAGTGGCCTGTTTCTGTTTAGCACATTGGCTTCCGAAAGTCTTGAAAATGCACCATTTGCCCACTCATTTTTCAAACTTTTCTCGGGGGGAGAACCCCCCCGAACCCTCCTTAGGTCGTTCGGTCTCGCTCGCTCGCCGCGGTGTGCTCCACCACTAATTTTACGCCTCACCACTTTCAAATGTCACCAGCCGCCACTGCTCAAAAGTGAAAGTTAACTTTGTAAATGAGGCCTGTAGTTTGGTCTTTCTCATGATATAGGACTACATTCCCAGAATGTAAGGAAAAAACAGTATCCTTTCTCAGAACTCTCATATTTTCTGAAATTTCCTTGTTTCCTCTACTGTATAAAATCTATAAGGCCTTTTTAATGCTTCCATTTTAAATTCTAACTCCCACAACTGGAAACTACTTCTGACCTTAAAGAAGTGTCATTTTCTTATTGAGTTTCCAGATGGAGAAACTCACCACAACAGCCTAGAGGGGTATTACTCAGGTGCTTGAGAACTGCCACCATGTTACGGCAGAAAGTTGGTAAAGAAGAGGGTCAAATAAATCAGGATCGCCTCTAGGCCCTCTCCCTCCTGCTAAATTGAGCACCTCGTGCCCACAGTCCATGAAGCTAGTGTTGAAACTTTTAAATTTCTCCTTACGCGTGGGGCATTTACCTAAAAGCTGGAAACATGCTATGGTTCTCCCCTTGCTATAGAAACCCCATTTGGACAAAGACAACTAGTCCAACTTCAGACCCATCTCCTTATTTATTACCAAATTTTTCCAAGATATTGGAAAAACATGTAAATACCCAACTCACCTCATTTGTGGAAACACCGTGCACCCTTCTCAGTTAGGCTTCAGAGGTGGGCACAGCACCAACACCACCCTTCTAGGTGTCACGGGGCATCTAAGGCGGCTCCTAGATTCGGGCAGCATAGACGCGCTGATCCTTCTAGACCTCAGCGTGACCTGCAATACTGTGTCCCATGAAATTCCCACTGAAAGACAGACCCAATTGGGCCTTCATGGCATGGCCCTGCCATGGTTCTCTTCTTACTTGACTTATCGCACATTTCAAGGTCTTCTCATCAAACAAAGCATCTGATTCCCTCTCACTTACCTCTGGAGTTCCTGAAGGTTCCACCCTTAGTCTTATGCATTTCAACATTTTTGTCCACTCTTTGGCAGAGCTGGTGGAAAGCTGTGGATTAACTCTGTGCTCATACGCAGACGACACCCAGATTATTTTCTTCCTGTCTGGGCGGGAAGTCAACTCAGAGGATCTCAACTCCTGCCTCGGTCTTGTCTCCATCGGGATGAACACCAACTCCCTGAAACTAGAGGTTCTACTAAAGGTCCAGTGCTTTCTTTGTAAACTGGTGTTTTGCCAGACAAATGACAATGAGCCATTACTGGGTAGGAGGAACCTTGTAATGGTCAGGTGGTAATCCAGAACCAACAGCCTTGGTCAAATGGTCAAATGTTTAAGCACTCGTTCAGTGCTGAAACTTTGTGTCTTTCTGCGGCTGTCTTGATTTCACTAGCTTCTGTTCCAAGGGTCCCACATCAAACCAGTTTGAACAGGTGACTCAGACATACCCAAGCATCTGTTGCTATGGGAGACAGCAACAATACAGAAAATGCAATGTGCGGATTTCACTCAGGGCAGTATTAACATAGTCTGGGCAAAGGAAGGCTCGGAACCCACCACCACTACCCACCCTGGTATAACAGGTTTCTATAAGGGACACTGGAAAAGGAGGGTGACTGTTATAAATGGGGTTACTGGCTGACTGGGTTATGAGCCCTGGTCAAGCAGCAACCACAATCTTAGTCAGGGTAAGAGGCAGGTAAACCCTAAACTAACCTGTGCTCACCCTCTGGTAGCTTGGTACAGAGCAGTCAGGCTAACCTTAGAGACAGTGTGTAAAGTATTTGTGCAACAGTACAAACAGTGAATAAAACACACAAAAAGATCCCACACCAGGTTTAGAAAAATAGAGTAGATTTTAATAAATGCAACAAGACCAAAATGCCAAAAATCCAATTAGTAAAACCAGAGATATTGAACGTTAAAGATTTTAGGTAAAATCCGCCAAAAAGCACAAAACGCCAACAAGGGATATCTGGTCGTGCCGGACCAGGACAAAGTCATAAATTCTGTCCAGCCTCGATGGAGCTCGGGCGAGCTATAGGGACCAGTTAGACCCGCGGAACAAAGTACCTTAAATCCTAGTTGCGTAGCGTTGCATGGATCAAAGGTGAAGAACTGTTGCGCACTCTAAGTGATGCATCGGTTCCAAGATGTGATGAGGCTGCAATGCAAGGTCCTGTTGCGTTGTTGTCGAGGATCCTATCAACTGTGCTTGTGATGCAAATTCCGGGCATCGAGGATGTGGCGCTCAGCTGAAGAGCTACTATGCTACGATGCGGAGGTTGGCGTCGTTGTCGAGCTGCTATCGACAAGAGATGCAAGGACCTGGGTCGGAGATGCACCACGCCATCAGCGATGTGTCAGTTCTGAAGACTGCCAGGGTGATGCGGACCTTCTGCGCCGGGCCCAATCCATACAGCAGCGGCGATGCATTGGTTCTGCTCAAGGATGCACCACTCAGCCAATGATAAGCATCAGTTCAGCTGGAGGATGTGCCACTCAGCAGAGCAGATGCGTTGGTTCCACGGTAAATACCTTAGGCCCACTACCATGGGTCCAGGACTGCAGTGGCACCACTTGGCAGGGTAGACTCACAGATGGCAGAGTCCAGGTGAAGATGCAAGGTTATTGAAAGCCTGTAATGTCCCTAAGGCTTCAGATCAGGAGGCCAGCCAACTATCCCTTCGAGTCACTCTGGGTTCTGGAGTCAAGAGATGCAGGTCCAGTCCTTCTCACCCAGGCAAGGAGGGCAGCAGGCAGCTGGTCATCACAGCAGGGCTGTAGTGCTTCCAGAGCATCAATCCAGCAGAGTGGCAGTCCTTCAGCAGTGCAGCAGTCCTTCATCCTAGCAGAGTATCCACAGGTCCAATAGTGTATTAAAATGGTGGTGTCTGAGGTCTTATTTTATACCATGGTGCCCTTCTCCTGGAAGGTGGGAGAAACTTCTGGACAGGTTCTTTGAAGTTCTTAAAATTTCCTGACTCCCCTGCCCTGGCTCCAGGCTGGCTGCAGTAACAATACATGGTCATTAGGCCTATTGTATGGAGACATTGCACAGCTTATACAAGTGCAAGTGGGGCTGTGCTCAGCTCTGCCTCCCCATCCTTCCAGTTGATAGCCCAATAATGTACACTTAATATGTCTAGTGTGTGACTGTCTGGGAGAAATTCACTGAGTCTAACTATCAGCTACACCCAGTCACGTGACCCCAGACAGGCTGCAGGCACAAAAGGCAGGAAAAGGCAAACTTTCTAAAAGTGAGATTTTGAAAATTGTATGAAAAATCAGACCTTACCATTAAAGAGGGTTTATCATTACAATTTCATAAGTACCAAACATGAGATATTTGCCTCCTCTCAGTTAGAAATTACAGCTTATTAAATGTAAGACGGAACACTCAATGTTATCCTATGAGAGAGGTAGGCTTCACAGTAGTGAAAAACGAATTTGGGAGTTGTTCACTACCAGGACATGTAAAACCTAAATGTTCATGTCCAACCTATTAATTACACAGCACCCTGCCCTATGGGCCACCTAGGGCCTACCTTAGGGGTGGCTTATATGTAGTTAAAGGGAAGTTTAAGGCTTGGCAGGGGGGTTTAAATGCCAAGTCGACATGGCAGTGTGACACTGCATTCAGGGTGCAATGGCAGACCTGGGACATGTTTTAGAGGGTTACGTAAGTGGGTAGCACAATAAACGCTGCTGGCCCACTGGTAGCATTTAATTTAAAGGCCCTGGGTACAGTGTTCCCTGTAGCCTGCGCGCGCACCCCAACCTCCCCGAGCGCGCAATAACTATTCTGAAGCGCTCACGCTTCACCCATCGTTAGAGAAACCACACACTTCGAACATCGCAAGGAATACCATTTGCAGCTGCTGCTTTTAAAAGCGAGCAGTGAAAAAAATGTTCACTTACAGTAAGAGAGGTAGAAGAGCAGCATTTTAACTTTCCTCTTCCATGGCAGTGTGTTGGGCTGCCGAGGGTCAGAACTGGAGTAGCAAGTAGTTCTGGCACATACCACTTGCTGCATTCGTTTTGGAGGCGGCGGTACACCTTTGAAGAACGTATTTCTTCATTGCCCAGCACTAATTGTCATTGTTCGGCACCCTGGTGATGCTTTCTTTAAAGTCTGTGCTGTGGGCATTGGCAGCTGATGCTCCTGCCGGGAGGGTGTGTGCTGTTTTTGGGCCACCCGTTGCACTCGTACAGGTGATAATAACAAGCATTTGTAATGCAATAGGTCTCGCATTTGCGAGAGTTGGAGCTATTGGCATTGTAAATGACAATGCCTTTTATTTATGTGTTGGTTTTTAAAACACATAAATAAAATGCACTGTCATTTACAATGCCAATAGCTTAAAGTCTCGCAAATGCGAGACCTATTGCATTACAAACGCTTGTTTACATTCTTGTGCTTGTAGTGCTGAATTTAGACCCAGCTGAAAAAGAACTACACATACCATAACGCAAAAGAAAAACCTGAACTGGATGAGCACATTTGACTAATGCTCATGGGAACACCAAATATTTTTGGCTTCTGCTTTATTTTGGCCAGTCCCATATTTAACTTAATATGGACAAAATGATGTAGAAACGTATCAATATTCTAAGGCTTCTGTTTTAACATTTCACAAACCGCTTACTATTCTGTTGACTCTTCATAGGGAAACACTAGTGGCGTTTCACTTAATGCACTTCATTCAACCTGCCCGTCGCTACCTGACACGAACGGCATATTCAGTGGAATTACATGATTCGAATCGCCCTTGTACCTCATATGCAAGCAGGAGTAAGTCGGCGTTCACCATTTCCAAGAAAGTAATGCTGACGAAAGGCAGAGAAATATTTCAGACAAAGCCCTCAAGTACTTTCCTACGCTTGGAGCGAGTGGAAGAATGAGAAAATGCAGAGCGCCTACTTTGTAAACACATGTACATAAGTAAGACGAGTCCTTTTGATGCGTAGAGAACCCCACTGAGAAATCCTGCTCAAACACTTTAGTATTTGACAGCACTAAGACTTCAGTGTCTCCCTGCTGCTCCATCAACATCACACTGGCAATTCTGGAATAAGGAGGCTCACAGTTTGTGGTCGCTATGGATTAATTTGTCCAGAGCTGAAGTTCTGTTCTAAAGTATCCCGCTTTGTAGCTGTAGTTTCTTTTTTAAATTAGAGGTATAAAAACAGGCTAGTCCGTGAAGCAAAGTTTTCAGAAGCATTTTCAATGCAATAGGTCTCGACTCGTAATTGTGAGATTTTAAGCTATTGGCATTGTAAATGATGATGGCTTTTATGTATGTGTTTTTCAAAGCAGCACATATATAAAAGGCATAGTCATTTCTAATGCTAATAGCTCAAATTCTCGCGAATGCGAGACCACTTTGATGGTGGCTGTACCCCTTTCTTTAGACGCTGCTCACCGTATTCAGGTTACAGCATGCTGCATCTAAAAAAAAGCGTGTATGGGGCGCTTTTACACAAAGTCTAATAAAAATAAAGGGGCAGATTTACAAGCCCCTTGCGCCACTTTAGCGCCGCCGTTGCGTCACTTCTGTGACGCAACAGCGGCGTAAAGCCAGCGCCATGCTGCGGGGTATTTACAACGTGACGCATCTAGGGAGATGCGTCACGTTGTAAGCCCTGCGCCACATGAAACCTGCGTCAGGTTTCATGTGGGCGTTCCGGAGCATGGGGGCGTTCCGGCGCAGGAACGCCTCGCAAAGTGGCTGAGTGAAATCTACTAGATTTCACTCAGTCACTTTTCCGACCCCGGTGCGTCTAAACCTTGCGCCTGCATGAAGCAGGCGTAAGGTGTGACGCACCATGTGCAAGATAGGCCGGGTCGGCACAGTGCTGGAGTTGCGTCGCGCCCGAGACACAACTCCAGCACTGCGCCAACGTTACGACGGCAGATGCGACACGCATCTGCATTTCCTTGCTTGCCATGATGCGCCGCATTGTAAATGCGGCGCATCAGTGGTGGCACAAGGATGGTGATGCGTGTCGTAAGTTTCCTGGCGCATCCCTGCTGATTTGCAGGGATGCGCCAGGAATTGTAAATCTGCCCCAAAGAATGCAAGCTTTTGTAGCGCAGCCGCTAAAGTGAGAGCGGTCGTGCTGTGAATTAAATAAATAAAAAGGTGCTGTCACTAAAGTGAAAGCGGCCCATGCTGGAAATGAAAAAATACATGTTTAAATGACAAGATATAAAAGGTGGCAGCGTGCTGCGATGTCGTGGGTGGAATAGGGAAGATCATTGAAGAAAATAGTGCTCACCCACGAGATAAAGCAGACCGTGTAACAACACAAGTAAAAAGTCCTGTCGTTATGGTATGTTACAATTGCAGACAAGGCGGTACCAAGGAGGGACTACTAAGCCTATTCACAAATGAAAAGCAAAGATGTCGAAAGGACAGTAACAGGATCCAATTGAAAAGATGGGCGGGAAATAGGCAGAGCTTCAACACAGCATGCCTCGCAGAGCAGCACATGCGCTGCCCAGGCTCAACCTAAAAAATATACAGATCACACTGCTCACTTTAACCAACATCAGTGCACAGGCCCGGCTGTCTTGGCATGTTTTCTGGGCTGATCGCTGAAATGCCCACCATGTAAATCATGCAACAAACATCTCCTAAATATGATAAAGTCTCTTTTAATTCAAAAATGCTCCTTTCGCTAACATGCAGAATCTTTGATGTTAATATATGATATTATATCGCTGCACCTATAGGCACACATTCAAAATTAGATTTTTTTAAGCATGAACTTAGAACCACTTCTGTGATGGTCATGGCAAAAATGTTTATGAACTTTGAGGCAAGTACATTGTAATGTGCACACTGTATGTGGCCCACATTCTTATCGATAGAGCAACATAGGGGAGAGGATTTGGCCTAACAGCTTGGGCAGCTGACCTCGAAGCTGAGGAACCGACTTAGGGCCTCATTTATGAAAAGTGACGCATCGCTGCGTGAAAACAGCGATGCGTCACTTTTCTTTGCGCCCTCCGTGCGACATGCTGTATGCGTCATATTTACAGTATGATGCATCATGTCGCAAGGAGTTACAGATACGTCAGTATTTCTGACGTATCTGTAGGCGCAAAAATGACGCATTGCTGGAGTGTGTCACAAAAGTGACGCAACTTCAGCAATGGGTCATTTCACATGGGCAAGTCCCATTTCAAATGTGCCTGCGTCAGTCTTACGCCTGCTGTGAGGCAGGCGTAAGATATTGACGCATTTGCGTCCTAGAAGTGGAGCAGTGAAATCTCATAGATTTCACTGCGTCACTTCTAGGAGGCTTACTTGCGTCGGAACGCCCACCCTGCATACATTATACCTGGCGCAGGTATAATGTGGCGCAAGGGTTTACAAAGTGACGCATCTACCTAGATGCGTCACTTTGTAAATATGACGTAACATGGTGCATTTTTTACGCCGCTGGTACGTCACAAAAAGTGACACACCGGTGGCGCAAAAGTGACGCAAGGGCTCATAAATAAGCCCCTTAGAGTCTCGGCAGGGACGCTCAACATCCTGTGAATCTGAGCAAATCACTTAATCTCCCTGTGCCTAACAAAAATGAATGTGTCCATCTGCAATGCAACTGGTGCTCATGTAAAGTGCTCTGATACCTTCGGGTCTAGTTCGAGCTATATAAAACTAAAAACAAAAACAAAAATAAAAAAAACATAGTCTAATAAATGAAACCTAATACGTTTGTATGCCTCATATTCTAAACTCACATATGTGACGATACATTCATATGCAATAATAAAGGAAAAGGAAGATTGCTGAAATAAAATATTTGCCTAAGGTCACCCAGTTTGATTAAGCGTGGAAGCTGGGATTAGTCTCAGGTTTTCTGGTTTCACTTTGTGCAAGGAGCTACTAAATGGGTATCCATTGGTCTCCTCTGTTTAACAGCAAATGTTGGTGCTTTGTGTTGAACTGTGTCTGCATAGTTTCCACATTCCTTAAGAAGTACAGGAGAGACAGGCGTGCCATCTCCTTCCCTCAAGCCAACTTGTTTATCCCCAGTTTGTATTGAGAGGCAACAGTTACATTTCTCAGATTGGTAGCATTATTGTTAATTTTGTTGCTATCATTATCTTAAAATGCCAGAGGAAGTTACACTGATGCACAACACCAGTGACATAGCCAGTATGGCATGGGCGCTAGTGCAAGGAAGAAAATGGCCCCTTGCCTGCTGTTTGAATGGTTAAATACAGAAATAATCAGCATTCAGTGGCCCCTCAGGACTCTAGGCCCTGGTGTCACTGCACCTACTGCTTTATCTTCCCATATTGGAACTTCTAAAGGACTATGTCTGTCTCATTCCTCCCCAGGAATTTTGTAGCCCACCCAGCTCCACCCCTCGTGCAGGATGAATGCCAGGGAAAAGCTGAATCATAAATGGTGTAACTCATAATGGGTTTATAAACCCATTTAGCGTAATTAATGCTAAAAAATAAACACATGAGCATATTCCCGTTTGTCCCAAACTGGAACTCCAGTTAACTATTGCATGTATGGTCGCTTTTTTGGTGCACATAGCCTTGGCTGCAGTGCACAGAGACCTTACACTTCCGCACACAGAGGAAAGAAATTAGGGGGAACGTTGCCTGGGTATATGATATACCACTCTACAAGGGGCTTACAAATGAATTAAATATGTCAAACAGATGTAAGCCAATTATGCCATGTTTTAGGGACAGAGCACTAGCACTTTAACACTGGTTAAGAGTCCTAAGGTCAACTAAAACAAATTGAGAAAAAATATATTAGGAGGAAGGCAAACCATTTCAGGATGACCCTGCAGAGAGGGCCAGATCCAACAGTGGCCTTGTCAAACATGGATACAACCAGCATACCCACAGGAATCTTCATGTGGGGCAGGATGAACAAAGGTTACAAATGGACTCTACCATTCTCCGAGTCATTCATTAATCACATCCAACACACACATACACTAATTTGTCTCACATGTTCTCACATGATAGATGCAACAGACTGCATGTATTTGAGATGGCTGTACCTTTAACCAGTGAGTGTCAGTAGACAGCCTTCCTGCATGGTTACAGATAAAACGTCATGTGCCCAAGGACTATATATTGCTGCCTCTATTACCAGGCACCGCATACCTTGGATTGAGGCAGCAGTAGTTACTCTCAAAGGGATAAATTTTTTCAGTCACTAGAGCAAAGATATTATCATGAAAAAACAGAAATTAATGGAGCATCTCTAGTGGGCTTGCATATTTGTTGAGTCCACTGGAGGAAGAACACAGAGCTAACTAGCAATGCGTTAGAGCAGGAGGATGACATAACGATACCAAGCTATGCAGAGTATACTATAGTTCCCTCAGTCAATCAATCAGAATTCCTGTAAAGTGTGACTATTCACCCATTAGGGTCTCAAAGTGCTGAGTGGGGGAGGGGAGGTCAGCGGTTCAGTCAAAGAGCCAGGTCTTGAGGTCCTTTCTGCATTGAGGCAGAGATGGTGATTGCCTGAGATGTAGAGGCAGGGAGTTCCAGGTCTTTGCAGCGAAGTAGGAGAAGGATTTTCCTCCAGCTGTGGTCTTACGAATCTGTGGGATGGTGGCCAGGGCCAGTTGGGTGGAGTGGAGATGTCTGGTAGGAGTATAGAAGGAAAGGCGGTGGTTGAGGTACGCAGGTCCGGCGTTGTGGAAGGCTTTGTAGGCGTGCGTGTGGAGCTTGAAGGTAATTCTTTTGTTGATCAGGAGCCAGTGGAGGTCTCTCAGGTGACCGGCGATGTAGCTGCGGCGGGGGATGTTCAGGATGAGTCTGGCGGAGGCGTTCTGGATGTTCTTCAGTTTCTTTAGGAGTTTTTGGGTGGTGCCGGCGTTGAGTGTGTTGCCGTAATCAAGTCTGCTGCCCTGAAACTACTGAACTTGGCCAGCCATGTTTTCAGTACTGTTATTATGATGTTAGTTATTTTTCAACTCTTTTGAAATATGTTCTGTGGAGCCAGGTAAACGTATGCCCCCTTTATACAGGGTCGCATAGCTTCTGGGTCTTTTGTGAGCAGCCAGCCCATATCCACATTTTAATTACGAATATTTCACTTTGTTTTATACCTACAATGCTGCTCCATTACTTAACTCCATACATACGCCATGGAATACTTTGGCATTGGTGAAGCAGTATTTTCCAGGCCAATAGAATTAAGTGACGATGCAAGACCAGATTATGCATTACAGCAACGGAAATTATGCAGAAAATTGTGAGATTCAAGGCAAAATATGTGGCACAGTGTGTGACATTATTATCTAGCCATTTGAGAACACATAGCTCTTGATTCAAAAGGATACCAAATGCAGACTATAATCAAAATGTTATTTACCAGTATTTAATTAGTTTGTCTTGCAAGGAAGCACAAGAACAATATTTTATTAATTAGTCATTTGCATTTCATGGTGTAAATTAACTTGCTAAAACATTCAAAGTAGCATGGATCATAACACAATGTACACGTAAACAATATTTAAAATAAAAGGTGTCTCTGATTATGTGCATTCCAGCTACCTTTTTAGTACCTGTCTTCTGGAGCCCAGGTTTAGTTTCATTCGGTGTTCACAACAGAGGGTCTTCAGAAGCGTCTATTCCCACAGGAAACATCACTGAAGAACATAACTTTGTACAATACGCAATTATTCTGTAAGTATTTCACAGGAAGCACGTCAGATTCAAAATATCAGACTTTAGAAAGAGATACAGTGTAAAGTTTTTTTTTAATTCTTTGCAAGACAAGCATGAAATTTGCATGCATAGTCAAAAACATGTTAATGAAGATGAAGGAGCCATTTCATCATGTTTGAATTTCATTTACATATGTAAGGATTTTGTTTTCTGCTGTAGACAAAATCCCTCTATTGTCGTGTAGATTGATCTATTGGCACGACCTGGGCAAAACTATCACCTCTTTAATGCCTGAATATATCAATCAATATAATCTGTACTGTATTTTTAACAAATTGTGATGATTTGAGTGAGAAACATTTTGTTGAAATCTACAAAGTACACGCAGATGGTGAATTATTTGTACCATTCATGCTGCCTAGATATATTGTGATTTAATAGCTCGTTGCCTTTCTAGTTTCCTTTTCCTTGTTTTATTGTTTTAACGATGGCTGTCAAATAGCTTTTGTTTTCCCTTGCTGTTGGCAGTTTTGAGGATTTTTTTTCAAAACACCACATACCAGCAAGGATAATAATAATCTGACACGTGAACTGTGTTTGTAAAATTTAGAAACTACTTGATTGGGCGTAGGAATGGCACAAAAATAATCTAAATCAATGCATGATGTTTCTAAAAGAGCAAATGTATTAATCGTCCGCTACTACTTGTTCACCTGAAATTGCCCCATGCATGCACTATCTCCTCTCTAGTCCATGATTATTACCTAGCATGTATACTTTAAATAGTATTTGACTTATGCTGATAAATAAATGTCCGTCCTTATTGTTGTCTGCATATACACTGAGCGAAACCTGATAAAATAATATTTCAAGCCAGTGCTCTGAGGCTGACATTGTTGGGCTTTCATCCTTTGATCCAGTTTTATATGTTCCTAAGATTCATCAGTCCCAGGAACTGACAAGGATACCTCAGTTACAGTGGTCCCTACTGTAATGACGCCAAGCTGAGATACCTCTAAAGTTGCTCCAGAACTTGAATTCCCTTGTTGGTCGCGGCTTCTGTCATTTCCACTACTGTTAAAAATACTGTGCCCCAGATAACGAAAGACATTGAATGAATCCTTAAAGAGGGAATAAAACTTGTCTGAAGCAAAGCAGTACAAAATGGGATCAAGACAACAATTTGTTCCTGATAACATCCAAGTTATGTAGTAAGCAACTTCCACCCGCTCTAATAATGCACAATGTGTCGGAAAAAACAACTTAATTGTGACTCCTATTGTCCTTGTAATATGCACTGGCACATAGCAAATGATAAATATAACTAAAGACACACTTATGGTTTGGATGGACTTGGATTTCATTACTTTGGTCACTGTGTTCATTGGATTCAATTTTAATATAAATCTGCCTAGGAAGGTGTAACAAATTATGGTGACGGCAAATGGGATGAGGAGTCCAGAAAATATGATCACCCAGTTCCAAACAAAGTACAGTGCAGCCATCTCTGTTTGATGGATGCTCAAACATTTGGTGGTGTCTTGTACTTCACTTGTTTTCAAGACAATAAAAAATGGCAATCCTTGAAAAAGAATGCATCCCCAAATGACTAAGGAAACTTTTTTAATGAATGAGTTTCTGGTTAGGACTGATCTCTTCACATTGTGGACAACAGTGAAGTATCGGTGCAGACTGATGAGGGTAAGAAAGTAGATACTTCCGTACATGTGAGTACTCAGGAGGAAAACCTTGAACTGGCAGAGGAATGTACCAAAGGTCCAGTCGTCAGTCAAGGAGTAGATGATGATAAGAGGTGCAGCCGGTGTTATGATGGCATCGGAGATGGCCAAGTTGAACTGGAGGATGGTGGTTGAGTTCCATTGCTTTATGTGAAACCAAAAAATCCACACACTGATACAGTTCAGTATAAAACCACAGAAAAAAACAAAGCTCAGGAAAACTGGGATGAAAATATGTATCCTCTGTGGCTGGCACTCTGTGTTCTTGTCTGAAGCGTTCATCCTCACAACATAGAATGGGTTCTCGAAGAATAATACCTAGTTTTGAAAGAACAGAAATGTAAAACTTTTTGACAGAAACGGTTTTGATGAAAATGAGCATGTACATGTAATAAATTATCCAATTAACCATGTTTCCCCTTGGGGGTGGTGGGCTGTAAGCAGAGCGCTAATTGCAAAGAATACTTCTTCAGGTCTGATGTATGGTGGTACTTGCACCAATCATGGTGAACGTATTATAGTCTATACATACTCTAAAAGGCTTTTTTTTCATCCCCCTTTAGCTGTTGGCTTCTTTCGCTCAAGAACTTTGAGATATTGTTTTTCAACCCTACTAGGTACATTTTGGATCATCCCTCTGGACCATTGAAGTGCATAAGGCACTATTTTATATCTGAAAAGTACATTCCGCCACCCCATGTTTAATTCTTTATATCATTTATGCATTGTACATGCAAAGAAATCCGTCTGTTTAGTTGTTGTGCACTACAGAAGGCATTTTTCATTTCTTTTGTCAGAGCTCAAGGGGAGCATCAAACATATTGGCTTTGCCAATGCATGTTCCACAGGCAGGCCTTTTTTTGTATAAAGTTCCTTGCATCCGCCATCAGTTATTCATCACATCTGACTCTGCCCCTCAGTTAAAAAGATGCACATGCGCAGGTAGCAATGACTGTTGGTGCTTGTAAGTAGGAACAGATCTTATATGTCATCCTAATAATGACCCATTAATTTTTTTTAAAATAATACACAATGTCTAAGACTTAATCTATTTTCCAATAAGTAATACAAACATTGTAAACTATTATTAAAAAGACCTCCACTTTTACTTCCGTTCACCCTATAATAATCCCAACATCTCACATTCAATACATAATAATAATAATAATAATCTTTATTCGGCATAAAAAATTATAGCCATAAAAGAGACAATTTAAAAGAAATCATACAACAAGTATATGCATCAACTGTAAAGGTGCTGGGTGTACAAATTTAGAGAACAATGGATCCATTATGTCTATTTGCCCCAGCTAGATTCCTAAATTCATCACACTCCCACCAACCATTTCTTAAGTAAGAAAAACATAATCAATAAGATCCTGGATAACGATAATTTAACACGAGAGGGCAACACAGATACTTTAAAAAAGCAATAACCAACGGTTGAGTGCATACATAACAGCCTAATAATGTGCAAAATTCGCAAATGCTCTTGTGACCATCAGTCACCTCAAATGATTCTCAGCCTTAAAGCTGATCTTAAAAAGTTAGAACATCAGAAGAGAGCTGTAGAAACAGTAAGGCAGCACAAGCCTGCCTAAAGCTAAGTTTTTTTTAAAGTCCTTTGAGAAACACTCGTCTGGGGTGTGAGTAATATGGACAAAGGACAAAATGGAGAGTGTCCTGTGGAGACCTATTGTCGCAGCCACAGGGACCTATATGTTCTTCATGCACGGCAAAACCCAAGGGTGACGCCAACAAATGGTGGAATAAGTTCATTCTAAAACGAGTGATTACAAATCTGTGATGTGCACTTGTTAAGAGGGATAAATAGGGTTCCATGCCCTGTACTGATTTTACTAAAATATGTTCTCTAACCGTGGGTTTCCTAAGGGGCATATGTATGAAGAATTGCATTTGCGATTCTCAAATAGCGAATTTTAGTGATTCGCTATTTGAGAATCGCAAAATGCAATGTATGTAGGATTTGCAAAAAATGCAAATCCTACATATTCTTAATAGCGAATCGCAAATTGCGATTCGCTATTAAGAATACTCTTCCCATTCATTCCTATGGGCCTGAAGGCCCATTGGAATGAATGGGAAGACATTCGCAATTTGCGAGTACCCATTAGGTACTCGCAAATTGCGAATGCAATTTCAGGAGTGCAAGGGTGTCAAAAGGACACCCTGTTGCATCCCTGAAATAAGCATGTGTGCACATGTGGCGCACATACATGCCCTACATGGCACTTTGAAAAATGCCAAAAATGCATTTTTCAATGAAATCGCAAATTACCACCAACTTAAAGTTGGTGGTAATTTGCTGATTTCTTAAGCCAGAAATCGCACAACTTGGGTGCTTCCTGCATTGCATTCAAGGAATCGCAATTTGCGATTCCTTAAATGCATTCGCAAAATAGGGAATCGCAAATTTTGCGATTCCCTATTTTGCGAGGGCCTTTTGGAATGATACATCCCAAAAGGCTTTTTACCGTTCGCAAACGGGCCGATTCTGCGAATCGGCCCATTTGCGACCGGTAAAAAGCTTCATACATCTGGCCCTAAGCTCCTTATCCTCTTGGTGAGCCGAAACGTATTTAAAAACCAGATCTTTGATAATCGCCTTGTCTTGGGGTCTAACCTTATTATGACTGGTAAACAAACCTACTCTTCCTAGTACAGTAAGGGTATCCTTAACATATTTTAGCAAAGGAATTTTTATGCCGCATGTTCAAAAGAAAGGCAGTGTTGAATTACCCTTCTGTTAAAGCCTGCCTCCTCATTGGTCCAGATCTTCACCCAACAAAGGAGGGGTTTAACAGCCGCCATATCAGAGATGTACTTAGACCCCAATTCCTCATGCACAGAGCACAAGGGGGTACTACGAGGGACTTTCAAGATCCGCCTAAGGAATTTATTTTCTGTGGTTTGTAAATTGTTAGCCACCCTATACCCTCAAACCTCGCTACCATATAAAACTTTGGACATACAAAAGGAGCTTTAAGCTTTAAAATTATCCCCGGTGACCAATTACCTAATCTAGGAGCATAATTCACGATAGCTCCCAATGACCTTCATATTTCTAGCCATTTCTCCTCCACTAAATGTTTAAAACTCAATTTCTCATCAAATAAAAATACCCAGATAAGAAAAGGCCTGGACCTTCATTAAACTCTGTGTGTCTATTTTATATGTGTTGGGCCTCCTGTTCTGCTTGCCAATTTCCATGATGTAGGATTTGGTTAGGTTAGGTGAGAAATCCATACATGTTTTGTCCAATAATTGTTCGTATCATTAGAATTGGTTTAAAAAACAAGACCCAGATCAAACATCCTATTATGGACAGGTGCACCTGGCTGAGGAAATCCTGATTGGAGCAGCTTATATTGAAGGTAGCACATAAGGCCATAGACACTAACGTAGAAATTGTCTCAGTAATTCAGATGAGGCACAAGAATAAGCATATAGAAACAAAGCAAAAACAATCATAAGGGCTTGGTTGATGGTGGTGGGGAGAAGGAAATGTTTGAGTGGTACAGCAAAATAGGTGATTTAAAGCCTAACAAATAAGCCACAGCTGTAGGAATAGTAGAAATAAGATATGTTTGGTAAGCATTGTTCATATTTCGCTCCATAAGTATCAAATTGTGTACAGATTTTATATAGGTTAGGTTTTAAAGGGTGAAACAGGATATTGGCCTCAATTGATAAGAGGAGAAAGCAGATGTTGTGGGCAGGTGAATTGTTTGATGGGGGGTTGGGGGTAGTTCTTTTTTTGGCTGGTGTTGTTTTGTGGTTTCCTGAAAAGAAACGGGACTGCATTTAAAAAGAAAAGTTATCTTTTTTTGTTTGTTTAAGAGTTGGCAGTGGTCCGTTTATCTTCTGCCTACTCTTCAATTTTTTTGTCAAAATTGGTTTTATTAAGTTTTTAGATGGTGATGCAGCAAAACAAATGTCAACCACAGTGATAATCCACCATGCAGATAGTAGCACTTTAAGAATACACAGTTTATAGTACAAGAAAGAAATCCATGGTGAGCTCAAATTTGTACATGAATGATACATTCATTACAAACGAAGAAAACAGCAATCATTAACGAAACAACAAAAGAAAAAACAAAAAAGAAAAGAAAACAGTGGGGCATATTATCAAGGGCTTATCGCCGCTTTAGCGGCACTTTTTTGCCGGTAAAGCGGCGATATTCTTATCACAGTATTAGCAAGCTGCAGCTAACGGGCCTTAGCGCGTGTTTTTTGGCGATAGCGGCCCGTTTTTTTATCGCCAAGCATGTTAGCGATATTTATCGCTAATGACATGCAAAGTAGGCGTTCCCGTGCAAAAAGTCACGCAAACACCACTACTCCATATTATCAAGGGGCTCCTTGAAATTCTGAAGAGCCAAAAAACTGGCTCTAACTGCAGTTAGAGCCAGTTACTTAAGACCAGAATATAGCTGGTCTTAAAAATGGTGATAAAACTTGGGCCCATATCTCTGCAGGTTTAGGCGCTGGCCAGCGGTGCAAGCAATGTTGCAGCGCTGCCCTGCGACAAAACTACAGTGCAGGAATGTGCACAATTAATAAGATAGTCCGCATTCCTGTGCCACAGTCATGAAAAGTGTTGCTGCGCTGCGACAAGACAGCGTTGCAACACTTCTCACTACGCCCTTCTTGCAACAGCATGGATGCGCTGTAATCACTGGACAGCGCTCCATGACGCAAGTAATGACAGATACGTCAGGAATCCTGACGTATCTGCCTGCGCTAAAGTCACGCATTGCTGCAGTCGTGTCACAACCATAACGCAACTCCAGCAATGCATGGGGACAGCCTATCCCTGTGGCACTGCCTCACCCTCACGCCTGCCATCAGGCAGGCGGAAGGTACTGACGCAGTGCTGTTGATGAGGGGTGCCCGAATGTTGGCGCTGTTGGAGATCCATCGGTGGTGGTTGCGCGCTGCGGTGTCATCATTTGGAAGCATTGGTGGAGTGTTGGTGCGGAGGGAGTTGACGAGATGTTCTTCGGTGGCCTTGATCCAGCTGCCAGGGGGTGCGATGATGGCGGTGGCGTCCGGTGGGCAAGGTGAAGACATGATGTTACCAATGATGGTCGGTCCAGGAGAGTCCGGTGTTGTGGCTGCAGTTGAAGTTCACGCTGGCGGAGGTGACGTGCCCGACCATGTGTCCTGCTATGTGGCTTGTTGCGGTGACTTGCTGCTTGCGTCTGATGTAGGGGACCTTCCCCATGAGGGGGTGGTGTCCTGGTCACTGTAGTTGTCCAGGTGGAACTTGAGTTCACAGAGTAGGATGTCGTCGGTGGATGGGAGACCCTGGGGTGCAATGAGGTCTACAATGGTATTGGAGAATGGGGGGCCATGGCCCGGGGGGCCTGCACATGAGGGTGCCGCAGAGGATGTTCTTGGGCCTGGTCCGGATCTTGGAGTTGCCGTAGTCCATGGTCACTCTTGGGTCATTAGAGTGCGTGGTCAGTTGGAGTGTGCTTCTGTAGGTGATGGCAATGCCTCCTCTCTGACGGTCGGGGTGCTCCTTGCGGGTGACACTGCAGCCGTCAGTGACGGTGATGGCGATGTCCAGTCCGGAGCAGAGGTTGGTCCTGGCAGGCGAGGTGGTGTCCAGGGTTGATGGCGAGGAGGCTGCTGGCGTCGTATCGGTGGAGTGTCCAAGAGGAATGATCCTTGGTGCTGAGCGCGGTCCGGGGGCAGACGGATGCAAACGGAGTAGCCTATGGTTGCCTTTGGCACGGGAGACGACCATTACAATGCAGGCAGTACATCGTTAACAACGCAACTCTGACAACGCAGGTGCCTTAACATCGCATTGGAATGCAACGCCTTGTGAGGTCAGTAATGGGGTAATTTAAAGTATTTCGGGTGGGTATGGGTTTCGGATGTAAAAATGTAAAATTGGGGTGTTTTCGGGGGTAAAATCAGAAAAATGGGGTGTGTTTTGGGGTAGAAATATGAAAAATGGGGTGTTTTTTGGGGTAAAATATGAAAAATGGGGTGTGTTTTGGGGTAAAATATGAAAAATGGGGTGTGCATTAGTCTCAAATGAGATTTTTGGGTGTGTTGTGGGGGCTCAAAAAGGAATTCCAGGCTTCACGGTTGGGTTTGTGGTGCAAAGGTTAGTGTTGGGTTGCACTCACTGAAGTGGGAACAGTGATCTTAACGTCTCCGCTATGCAACACCTACTCTACTGTTGCAATGTGCCTAGTATTAGTATGCATTGGAATGGAATACAATGTTATGGCATGCGTCGCAACTACGTATGTGCCTTTGGCACACGAGTGGTACGCCCGCTGTGCATGGGCGCACAGCGGCCACCATTGAGAAGTGCGGGGGGCTAGACAGCTGTGAGGTAGTAAACGCCGGAAAGAACACTGGATGGTGCATGGATGCGGGGATGTGCGTGTGAGCGGGTGTTGCTAAAAATGTATTGAGGGAAGTCTTACCTCAAAGCCGTGTCCCATGTCTTCGTAGCTCCTGCTCTCCTGCGTCTGCTTCCAGGGAAAGGAAGTAGGCAGCCAGGCTCCCTCCCCTGAGTCAATCACAACGCTGCGATGCGGCGGTGGGATTGGAAATTGGCAACGGGACACGTCCTGCAGCCAGGGGCCGGAGGGATGGGCATGTTCTCCATGCAGGCTGTAATGCAGCCTGCATTGCGAACAGGGAAATGCGCATGACTGCTTTGGGCGGCCTGAGTGGGCCGAACAAACAGTCATTGTGCACTTGAGTGGGCATGCCAATCCGCCCATGCCCTGCTCCATGTTTGGAGCAGTCCTACCCACCCTCCCACCCCCTGAGGATACATAGCATGATTACATCACTTAGTTATCCCTTGTTTTTCACTTTTCAAACTGTTTATTTGGCTTCTCTGAGCCCGCACTTCCCGCTTCCCGCCGCAGCTGCACCTGCGGCCCCGCACCCCTGTCCTCGCCCATTCCTGCATCCCAGCTGATCGTCCCTCCCCCTCCCCTACTTAATGGCGGCCGCTGCGCTGTCGCGCAACAGACGCGCGCCGCTGGTGCATCGAAGGCGCGCCGAAGGCAAGCCCGTCTGCGTCCATCCGTGTCCCGACCGCGACCAGCACCAGGAACCCTGGATCTCGAGCCAGCCACTGCTACAGCTCAGCCACCCTCCACGCACTCAAGCACGGAAAACTCAGAGACTGACAACAGGCCTCGCCAAACACGACCCACGGCCAGTTCACCTGCCTCCACTTCCGTCAGACCTTAACCACCACCCCGGCCTCAAACACAGCCGACGCCAGCGTCGCAGTCAGTGAACTCCACACTTGGATCTCCAACTGCGCATACAAGCTCGCCCCGCTACGCAAGCCCGACAAACAGCGCCCCAGGAAAGCCGCCTGGTTCACCACCGATCTCCAAGAAGCAAGACGCACATGCAGATGCCTGGAGAAGAACTGGAGAAACACCAAGACACCCGAAATCTACACCACCTACAAGGACGCCATGAAGGACTACCACAACCAAATCCTCAACAACTCCACCAACTCCAGGCAACTCTTCAAGGTCATTCATGAATTCACCAACCCACGCAGCGAAGCCACAGACATCACCCCGTCCCAAGACCTCTGCGATAAGCGTGGAACCTACTTCCACCAAGACATCAAAAATACTCCACAACAACTTTGCCGACCATCCACCAGACGCCACAGCCGGCCACCCGCCCCCCGACACACCAGCCAGCCCACCATCTCCACCTGGACGCCGGTCACAGCCGAATACACCGCCTCGGCCATGAAAGGCATCCACTCGGGGGCCCCCACCGACCCCTGCCCTCCTCACATCTACCACAGCACCGAGATCGCCCTACTCGCTGCCACAGAGGACATCTGCACCCTCCTGGACCAAGGCCACTCCGCAGCTCTCATCCTACTCAACCTTTCTGCGGCCTTCGACACCGTCTCCCACCGCACACTAGTCGCCATACTACACGACCCCGGCATACAAGGAACAGCCCTAGACTGGATCCGATCATTCCTCACCCGAAGATGCCAAAGGATCAGACTGCCACCCTTCCTCTCCGATCCCACGTAAATCACCTGCGGAGTCCCACAGGGGTCATCTCTGAGCCCAATCCTCTTCAACATCTACATGGCCCCACTCGCCGCCATCGTCCGACAACACGGCCTCAACATTGTATCCTACGCTGATGACACCCAGCTCATCCTCTCCCTCACCAAAGACCCCACCACCGCCAGACTCAACTTCCAGAAAGGAATGCATGACGTCGAAGTCTGGATGACCAACAGCTGCCTGTAGCTCAACGCCGAGAAGACAGTAGTCCTCGTCCTTGGAACCACCCCTTCAGCATGGGACAACACCTGGTGTCCGCCGCCCTCGGAAGCCCACCTACCCCCTCGGACAACGCCACAAACCTCAGCATCGTACTCGACTCATCCCTCACCATGACCCAACAGGCCTACGCCGTCACCTCCAGCTGCTTCAACACCCTCTGCATCCTCCGCAAGACCTTCAAATAGAGCCCCCCGGAGTCAAGGAAGACAGTCACCCATGCACTCATCACCAGCAGACTGGCGCACTAACTGCGGTTGGCGATAGTTATCGCCAGGCATTGATAATATGCCCCAATGAGTGCCGGTGCCCAAAGCTTTGCTGAAAAAAACCCGGCCGGTCCGACAAATATCGGGGATGTAGCATCGGTTGCGTAATCTTGATTCCACCTCATGCCTCTTTCAGGCACCACAGGCAACCCTTTCTTTTAATATTGCTGGTTCTTTTTAATCTTTGTTTTCTCCCATTGTTTCTGCTTTCTGTTTTCCGCTTACTCATTCGCTTCCTTTTTGGGTTTTTCTGTTTCTTACTCTGGGTAAGGATCCGATGAGGAAAAATAAGTGCCAGTCTCCAGAAAATGAGTGCCTGTAGGCCGCACCTGCTACCACCAGTTCAAATTAAGCACGGCTGTAATGAGAGGCAAAGATTCGCTCTAAACCAGGTTGCACCGCCGAGTACAAAGGTTTCTAATTTTTTTTTTATATTGGCACTGTTTCTCTAAATCGTTCTAAATCCTTTTTGATTCACATGCAAGGGATGTTACATTTTACAACCTCATTATTGATACTGTTCACCCCCTTGTCTGCCGATTGACTATATACACACACACACATTTTGTAAAAAAATAAAAATGCGGTTTAGAACATAAACCAGGCGCTTTAATTCTGAATCAATGCGCTTTAAGGCACCAGTATTAATCTAAACATGAAAACAAAAATGACATTATCCTTGGCTACCCTCCATTCTGCATATCCCAATAATTAAAGGCCTAGAGCATGTAACCTTGTCTGCAATAGTTTGTAACATATGCAGAATTCACATTTTGTGGTCGGTTCCTGAATGAGTAATTGAAAGAAATTTGAGATTCAGAATATTTTTGTAAATTCAACATAGCTATATATAGACCGACAATTTTATAATATATTCACCCAATCTGTACATTCAGACCCTAGTCTTTTGTTCATTCCAGCGGTGCTGCTGTCAGACATCCGGGCATTTGTTTCAAAGGGCCAGATGAAGTGCATTTGATCGGAGTCAGCTACCGATTAGTTAGAAGTACATTTCCGATGACGTCCGACCATGAAACAGCATAGGCCGCATACGTCTTCCAATCTCATATTTAAGGGGCGGGTAAAGAAGAATCTTTTGTTGGAATAGAAGATAACAGAGTGTTAGCCAATGGAGAATGCTCTCCATTTGGTAGTGAAGTGAGTTCGAGTGTGAGGTTTCCTTGAAGTGCATTCACTTAGGCTACTTCCATTCGGCTTAAGACTAGTAGTAAATGGATGGCCGGGCCTGCGTGACACATACACGGCATGCGTGAGAGAGACGACCTGACACATACATGGCATGCGTGAGATAGAGGACGGGACACGTACCAGGTACGTGCTGCCCACATCCTTGCTTCGCCTCCAGGTGCTGTTTACCGTGCTTTGGGGCAATCACAGGGCCAACAAGCAGGAGCAGGCTTCACAGGCGGCACAGTTGTGCTGGTCACTGTGACTGGTCTCAGGGGAATGTTTGATTGACTTCGACTTTTTTGGGGGTCACGGCACTACAGAACATGAGGCACAGACTTCATATACTTCTGCATACCTCCCACACTGCACAGCTCGCTGGGCTTCGAGTTGCCGGTATGGGCCCATGTGTGGAAGTCTCAGGTCAGGTTCATGGAGGGTCAGGAAGTACAGGGCCGCACACATCTCTGTACCCCTTGCACACAGCTCACCTGCATTAGTGCGGCCGCTTCTATGAGAGTTGTAGGGCCAGGAGGCACGAGGAATACATGCATACCTTGAGACTGCATCTCCAGCGTGTGTTAGTTTTGACGGTGTGGCCATGTTATTTAGTTATTTTTCGGAAGTCACACACGTGCCCGCACCATCCGCCCTGCACAGTTCGCATGCTTTAGATTCGCCAATGTGAACCTTGCTCCTGGGTGGTAGTCTCGGGCGGGAGGCAGGTATGGGCTAGCCATATGTGCCCTTTAGGATCGCAAGACTTTGGGGCATATTTTCAAGCCCATTATCGCCGCTTTAGCGGGACTTTTCCTGCCGCTAATGCGGCGATCGCTAGGTCTTTCCCGCTACCGCCTAAATAACTATCACCATCGCGCAGAAGTTAGCGGGAGTTTTCACCGCCATTCCCTGAAACTATCACCTGTTATCGACGTGTTGGTAATACGTCGATAACAAGGCGATAAATTTCAGGGAAAGACGGCGATAATAGAACTCCCGCTAACTGGCGTTGGCGATTGTTATCGCCAGGCATTGATAATATGCCCCATAGTGTTATATCCATAAAATCATGCATCTGTGCATGTAGGTGGAAATCTATGGAGGTCGGTGGGGCCATAGGAGGGGTTCCGGAGGTGGAGGAGTGTTCAGGGGAGACAACAGGGACAGGTGCTATCCTGGCATTAGATTTGAAAAAGGTGCAGCACCCTCGTACGTGTGGGACAGGCCATTAGTGGGCGGTCCCTAGACAGATACTACACCAGTGGCCCCAGGCGAACTTGAAGTTCTTGTAATCGTCTGTGAAGATTTCAGACATCCTTTCCATAGTGAGGGCCCACCAGAGGCGGGCGTGCCATTGCATGATTGTCAGAACTTCTGGTTTTTTCCACCCCGCAGCAATAGCTGTCTTCCGTGCACCTAGGTATAGCTACATAAAGGCTTTGTCACTGTGTGTCTGTCTCTGGAGGGTGTCATCCCTTAACCCCAGGAGAGCCAACCCCATTGTGTCCGGTATTGAGTATCCCAGTAAGTCTTTAATTTGTGCCAGTATTTCGTTCCCGTAGAGTTGGATATTTGGGCAGTCCCACCAGATGTGGCAGAAATCTCCCAAAAGCCCCTCCAGCATAGGTTGGAGGTGGCTGGAATAATTTTGTTTTACTTTAGTGGGGTACAGATACCAGTCAAATAGTATTTTATAGTGGGATTCCCTCAGGTCTAACGAACAATTGTATTTCAAAATATCTTTCCATAATATGTGCCATTTCCCGTCAGGAATGGCAGCTTCTAGGATGCACTCCCAGAATGCCATGTAGCTGGCTGTGAGGAACTAATTGTAGTGAGAAGCAAAGAGTAAAGGAAGGAGATGGTCCCCCTGGTGGTCCGCACGGAGAACAAATTGTTCAATAGGCGTGAGGTCTCTAGTGGCCGATAATTGAACTTCAGGTTGTAATGTCCTGTGTCTCAACTGTGTGTAATGGTGGTGTTCTGTAAGGGCAAAGTTAAAGTTTCATTGACAGTGTTCAAAGGTCAGTATATCAAAGTTCAGATAATGTAAGGCACCCACCTTCTCTCCAGGCGTCGAAGGGACCAGGCGTGAAAGCTGGGTGGAATGTCGGGTTATAGTGTAATGGGGTATAGGGTGAGGGAAATGTAGTCCATCCTGGTGTTTTGGTCACCTCATCCCATATTCTAAGTGGCATTCTGGTGGGTGTGCTAAGATAATATTCGGGGGTGGTCTGCTTTCGGCTTCCATGAGACATCCCAAATCCCCCTCCCCACTATCGCCCTGTCCATGTGGAGCCAGTATTTGACTTGGTTATGGAGGTACCACTCTGAAACAACATGTAATTGGGCTGTCTTATAGTAAAGAGAGAAGTCTGGGAGGACAAGGCCCCCAGACTCCTTTGCCAATCATAATACCTTAAATGGTAAGTGAGCTCTACTATTCTGCCAGATAAAGCATGCAATCAGTGTACGCATTGTTGGAAAGAAGTCCCTGTCAAGATCAAAAGGGAGACTTTGAAAAAGGTACAGCACCCTGGGTCGGACCAACATCTTTACAGCATGTTTCCTCCCCAGCCAAGAGAGATACATTGGGGCCCATCTTTTTAAATCTATCTTTAGTTGTGTCAAGAGGGGTGGGAAGTTTGCTCAGTAGAGAATGGCGATACGTGGAGTTATCTTAATGCCAAGGTAGGTGATCTCCCTTTCTGCCCAAAGAAAAGGTGTCATTGCTGCCAACTTCTCCATTTCCGCAGCCGCTAACGTCAAGTTAAGTAGGTATGATTTAGTCAAGTTCATTTTGAACCATGCTACTTCCTCAATACCACTTAGTTCCTCCTGAAGCACCACTAGTGAGGAACCAGGGCTAGTAAGTGTCAAGAGTACATCGTCGGCAAAGAGGGAAATCTTATCTTCCAATGAGCCGAAGGAGATCCTCTGGATGTTAGGTGGGGCTCTTATTCGTGCTGCGAAGGTCTCAATACTGAGAGTAAACAGTAGCGGGATAAGGGGCATCCCTGCTGAGTCCCTTGCGACAATTGAAAGAGGTCGAACCCCACCCCATTCACCACCAGCCTAGCTTTAGGAGTCATGTAATTAGTGTTTATCATTGCTGTAAAATGTTCTCATAAGACATAGCACCTAAGCCTATGGAATAAGAGAGACCAATCCACGCGGCTGAGCGCCTTCTCTGAGTCGAGACTCAGTAAGACTGCACGTATCTTTTTTCTGTTGGCTTTTTTCACCAGGTGGATCACCCTCCTCAAGTTATCGTGCATCTGCCGTCCTTTGATGAAGCCAGATTGGTCTGGGTGGATCAAATCTGGCATACATCAGGTCATCCAATCTGGCAGCCAATATTCTGGAGTAGAGCTTGGCATCCAGGTTTAAGAGTGCTGTGGGTCTATATGAGCTGCACAAGTTGGGGTCCTTCCCCAGCTTAGGGATCAGGGCTTCGCTCACGGAGGGTGTGACCATTTCTGAGGTGGCTATATAGTTGAATAAGGACGTCAAGTGAGGGATTAGTTCAGAATTGATGGTCTTATAAAATTGGGTTGTGAGGCCATCTGGTCCCAGTGGTTTATGGGGCTTAAGGTATGCAACTTCTACACGTACTTCGTCGGCGCTGATGGGCTCACCTAGCATTTCATTCTGAAAGGGGGTTACTTGGGAAAGCTGGACTAAATCCATGTAATCCGATTAGAGACAGGTATTTGTACTCTCAGCTGTGTATAATTCCTTATAGAAGTGAACAAAGATGTGTGCCTTCTCCATGTTTGAGCTGGTAAAATCAGTGCACGGTCGCCTGATGTCTCCTATATACTCCCTTTCCCTTTTGACCCTACCCTGTCTCGCCAGAAGGGCCCCAATCTTGTTCTCCTGTTCATATTATGTGCGTTTTAGGCAAAGCAGCGTAAGTTCTGCCATGTTGGCATAGATGGCGTTGAATTTGCCCCCTCAGTGCTGTGACCTTTAGAGGGAGTGTTATGCACATGTTCAAGAGCCTGCAGTTCAGTTTCGAGGGCAAGGCGGTCTTTTGCCCTGTGTCTATTGAGCATAGCTGTCAGGGAAATACACTTCCCCCTCAACACTGCCTTAAATGCGTCCCAAGTATTGGAGGGTGTCATATCAGTGGACCCGTTAAGTTGGAAATATTGCATAATAGCTTTCCGTAGTTCGACCCTAGAGAGACGATCTCGGCTGAGCACGTTCAGGAAGAACCAGCGGCAATACCGCGGCGGTGAGTAATCCCAATCTAGCGCGACACACACTGAGGCGTGATTGGAAAATGTGATGGGATGAATTGTGGCCACCTGTAGGTCCCGAACCTTTGATTGACTAATGAAAGTGTAATCTAATCAAGAATAGGTGTAGTGGGAATGGTAGAAGAAGGTGTAATAACGGGAGGTTGGGTGAAGTGTCCTACAAGCGTCTGCTCAGCTTCTGAACTTCATGTTTCAATGCTCTAGAGAAATTCGCTGTGGGCAATCTCTGGGGATGAGTACTGTCATCATTAGCGTTCCAGGTGAGGTTAAAGTCCCCCATCAATATCTCTCCCTCTGCAAACCCTCAGAGTAGTGTTAAGAATGAGCAAAGGAACTGTTCTTGACCAGTATTGTGCTCCTCTCCACCCCAGGTCGCTATAGACTTTGTGCCCACCCAGGGGTGGATAGGGGTATTCACCCCCAATCTACCCTTCAGAGGTGGGCAGAAAGGTCATTAGACACTAGGGAGTGCATTGAGGAAGTATGTTTTTGAGGGAGAGCAGGCCCCCTGGGCATGGGTTCTTACCCCTCCACCCCAGGACCAATTAGTCTTTCTGTTCTCCATGTGGGGTGGATAGGGGTATTGACCTGGCATTGAGCCATACCTCCAGCCTAGTAGGGGCAATAGTGTCTTTCTGTCCCCCTGGGGGCAGAGAGGAGGCTTTTCCCAATTGGAGAGGTTGCCGCAATCTGCCCCCGGGGGGTAGGAATCGCTCTGGATACCATGTGTTTTGCATTTGGGGCAAAAGAAAGTGGTGCGGGCATTGCACTCTGGCATTAGCCATACTCCTACCCCAAATGGGACAAACTAGCCTTTCTGCCCCACTCCATGGGCAGACAATGGGTTTGCCCCCAGTTTGCCCCTGGGGGGGCAAAAAGCCCACTAGACTCCAGGAATTTCAAATGACACCAAAACAAATAAAAGGATGGGGTGGCCTACCCGGCATTGAGCCATACTCCTGCCCCAGTAGGCAAGAGTGTCTTTCTGCCCCTCCTGGGGGCGGATAGGAGGCTTGTCCCAATTGGGGAGGTTGCCCCAATTTTATCCGCTGGGAGTAAAAAGCCCACTAGACACCAGGGATTTTGCATTTGGGGCAAAAGAAAGGGGTGCAGGCGTGGCACTCTGGCATTGGCCATATCACTACAGGCACAGAAAAGGGGTTTGCCCCAATTTGTCCTGGGAGGCAGAAAGCCCACTAGCCACCAGGGATCAAAATGGCACCAAAACAAACAAAAGGATAGGCGGCCTACCCTGGCATCGAGCCATAACCCTGCCCCATTAGGGGCAATAGAGTTTTTCTGCCCCTTTGAGGCAAATGGGAGGTTTGTCCCAATTGGAGAGGTTGCCCCAAATCTGCTCCCGGGGGTAGAAAACCCACTAGACACCAGGGATTTGGGTAAAAAGAAAGGGGTGCGGATGTCACACTCTGACATTAGTCCCTACTTCCACCCCAAAAGGGACAAATCAGTATTTTGGTCTACCGGATAACAGAGAGGGGGTTTGCCCCCAATTTGCCCCCAGGAGAATGCCCACTGGATGGCAGGACTTTTTTTTCTCAAATAATTGGGGGGTCTAGCCCATCCTGACATCAGGCTCTAACCTGATCCCTAAAGCCTCAACAGTCTTTCTGCTCCCCTGTGAACTAAAAAATCCCATCCCAATGGCAAGCGAGAGGACATTTAATTCTTTTGGTGTTGTTTTTTCATATGGGCAGAGGAGACTGGGGCTAAATCTCAATATCATCCCACTTGCCATGGTGAATGGCTGTACTTTTTGGGCTTGGCTCGGCTGCCACCTGGGGAATACTACCAGACCCAGACATTTTGTAAAACTAGACATGGAGAGGAGTCCAGCGTGGTATGCCTTGTGTAGATCCCATGACTTTTCTTAACACACAATGCTCTGCATGGCTAAATCTCGGCCAAAAATCATCAATTTTCCTTGCAGTTCTGTGAAGTAAACTTCCGGAATGCACAGGAATCCACAAATTCCTACTGCCCAGCATTCCTGCACTTGTTCTGGTAAAAACACTACCCTTCTTGTGTGGGTGGGCCTAGCGTCCACAACAGGAAAAGCCCCAAAACATTATTTGGAGACATTAACATTTCTTCTGAAAAAAAGAACCTAATTTAGCAATGGGAGTAGCTGCATTAACTAGGTTCAGCTGCCACCTGGCGAAACCTACCAAACCCATACATTTCTGAAAGTTAGTCACCCGGGGGAGGTCAGGGTGGTTAGCTTCATGTGGTTCTTATGATGTTTTATTACCCACAATGCCCTGCAAACCTCAAACTTTTACCAAAAAGCACAAATTTTCATTGCATTTCTGTGACATAATCTTGGGGAACCCACAGGGATCCAGAAAATTCTTACCACCTAGTGTCTCCTACTTATCCCGATAAAAACACTGCTCCACTTGTGTGGCTGGGCCTCCTAACTGTGACAGGAACGGATCAAACCAGGGTCCGTGGGTGTTCCATAGTGGAACTCTTACTAGGCCTACTCACACAAATGAGGTACCATTTTTATCAGGAGACATGGGGGAATGCTAGGCGGTAGGAAGTTTCTGGCTCCATGCAGATTGCAGCATTTTCCATCACAGAAATATAAGAAAAATGTGGGTTTTTTACTCAAAGTTTGAGGTTTGCAAGGAATTCTGGGTAAGAAAAGCTGGAGAGAGCCATGCAAATCACCCCACCCTGGATTCCCCTAGGAATTTGGTTTTCAAAAATGTACAGGTTTATTTTAAAAAGGTACAGGTTTGCTCACTTTCTATAGGTGCCAGCTGAGATAGGGCCCAGAATCCACAGATACCAACATTACAAAAAATAGGCAGTTTTCAGTGGAAAAATGTGATGTGTCCATGTTGCATTTGGCCCGTTTCCTGTCACTCACCCTACCCACACAAGTGAGCTACAATTTTAATCACAATACATGTGGAAACAGAGAATAGTAGACATTTTTATTAGCAATTGTATTTTGCTGCATCTGTGCCTTCAAAATGTAAGCCAGTGTGTAAGAAAGAAGACATTTTGAAAAATGCCCTCTGATTCACAATCTAGTTATGGGTATTTCAGAAGTACATAGGTTTCCTTGATACCCATTTTTCAGTCTACATATTTCACCATATGAATTGTTCTATACTCAGTATACAATGAAAAACCATTGTAAGGTACAGCTCGGTTGTTGGCTCGGGGAACCTAGGGTTCTTAGACAACCTACTAACCTATATATCCCCACATTCAGGAGAGTCTAGTGGATGTAATGGTATATTGCTTTTGTAAATCAGCCATTGTGACAAAAAGTTACAGATAAAAACGTTGTCTCAAACGGACATTTTTTTCTACTTATTTTCAATATTTCTTTATTTCAACAGTCAGTTTCTTTGGGAAAGACATCAGGGATCTACACATATGACCCCTTGCTTGATTCAGAAGTTTGTCTACTTTTCACAAATCTAAAGCTTTCTTAGATCATCCATGAGTTTCACACCGGTTTCCACCACAAACTGGAAGTATGTTTAAGGCACAAAAAATAGGAAAAATGGGCTACTACTTAGGAAGAGGCCAAAACTGTGGTACAAAAATTGTTTTTTTGCTTCAGCCATGTTCTTGAAAGCAAGGAAGATGTTGACTTTAGCACAGCAAACCTTTAGTTGATGTCATTTTTAGGAAAAGAAGAAGACACTTTTTCAGAGTACCTTTTTTGGCATTGTATAGCTAATTTAGAGATGAGGACAACAACAGTTGTTTATTCGTTCAATAAACATTAAACCGACGCATACCTGCCGCCCAAGCCATTCTCATAGCATATGGGGCATGGAATAATCTGAATTGCCACACTTGTAGGAGTGTGATGGTTAGCAGTTGTGTTGAGACTGTCACTGGCAAAGCTGGCAGGGGCAATAGGTGTTGCAAACTGCAGTTGCCTCCTGATGAGGGCCCTGGCACTTATGTTTTTACAAATTAAGCACTGGTGCTTATACCTTCTTTGGAAAAAAGTTATGAAGGTATCCTTCCTCACCGGCCGGACTCAGCGAGTCCATCTACCCCCATTCCTCTCAGTACCTACAGAGATCAGCTGCAGGGTGCCCCAGGGTTCCTCCCTGAGCCCCCCTCTCTTCAACGTCTACATGGCCCCCCTCACAGCCATCGTTAGAAGCTATGAACTCAACATCGTATCCTACCCTGACGACTCCCAGCTGATCCTCTCCCTCACCAATGAACCCACAACCGCCTGAACCAAATTCCACAGCCGAATGAAGGTTGTTGCCCCCTGGATGAAAGACAGCTGCCTCAAGCTCAACTCGGACAAGACCGAAGTACTCATCCTGGGACCCTCCCATTCAGCCTGGGATGACTCTTGGTGGCAAACTGCTCTGGGACCCCCTCCCACTCTGACAGACCACACCCGCAACCTCAGCATCATACTGGACTCATCACTCACAATGAACCACCAAATCAACGCAGCTTCATCAGCCTGCTTCCACACGCTCTGCCTGCTTCAAAAGACATTCAATTGGATCCCCACAGAATCCAGAAAGACGGTTACCCACACACTCATCACCAGCAGGCTCGGGTACAGCAACGCACTCTACGCCGGCGTCACCCAGAAACAGCTCAAGAAACTACAGAACGTCCAAAATGCCGCAGCCAGACTGGTACTCAATATCCCCAGCTGCAGCCACATCACGCAACACCTCCGACAACTCCACTGGCTCCCAGTCAACAAGAGAATCACCTTCAAGCTCCTCGCACATGCCTACAATGTTCTTCACAATGAGGGACCAGCATATCTGAACCACCGCCTCGCATTTCACGTACCCACCAGACAACTAAGTTCTGCCCAACTCGCCCTAGCCTCCGTTCCCAGGATCCACTAGACCAGAACTGGTAGACGTTCATTCTCCTATCTCGTCGCGAAGACCTGGAACACCCTGCCCTTCCACCTCAGGCAATCCACACCGCTGACCCAACTCAAGAAGGACCTCAAGACTTGGCTCTTCTAATGATCCTACACCCAGAGGGACCAGCAGCCCCCCTCCTCCCCCACCGCCCCAGCGCCTTGAGACCCTCACGGGTGATTAGCCACGCTTTACAAGCCCCTGATTGATTGATTGATTGATTGATTGTTTGAAGGGCTGGGTGGAGGAATTTAGCACACCTGTGGCGGGCAGCTGCTAACCTGTTCACACCTGATGCATGTGATCACTGTGAGCTCTTTTAATCTCCATCTCCCTTAAGGGCAGCTTTGGTCATTTTAGAAGTGTTCTTGTGAGTCTGGCCTCTTGTTTCCTGAGCTTTTGCTATCCTTGTTTCCAGAGTTCTTCAGCTATATTTATTTCTTGTTTCCTGTTCCTGAGCTGTAGCCAATTCCTTTGTTCTTGAACTAGCACTGCCTGTAGTGCTACCTTGATTCCTAAGATGTAGCTAATCCTTGTTCCTGAGCTATTTGAGCCAGCACTATTTTAGTACACCCTTGAACTCTCTCTGGGCCTGTATTTACCCTTCTCCCTGTGCCTGCTTTCTTACACTTTCCCTTTTATCCAGTTTCTAGTTTGCTACCTTCCTATTCCTGCTGTCTTAGGCTCTAGTTTCCTTGTGTGTTTGTTGCTTATTTCTGACATGTGTTCCCTTTGTTTTTCCTTCTTTCCTGTAAAGAACTCCTCTGTGCTAGCTCCTTGTCTATTGTGGCTGTGTATTTAGTTCTACACCCTTGCTGTTACCGCCTTGCGTGTTCCTGTTTGATCGCTTTGATCCCTAGTTGCAGTGCTGACAATCGAGGTGGTGTTTCTTTTCAACTCCGAGTATTGTATTTGAGTTACTTTCATAACATCACCAAAGGCATTTTCTCTTCAGACCCTGCCCTTTCATGTATATCCTATGTGTGGGTATTTGCAGTCAGTATCTCTAACAGCAATTGTGGGTGAGGAACTTACTGAGCTTCAGTCTTACCGTGTGGAGCTCCAGAGTGCTTTACCCCATATTCCCTTTATTGTTAATGGTGTTATATATGTGTCTTGCACATCTGTCCTGGGTGTTAGTTAACCTGAATGCTAAATTGCCTTTTGAGTGCCTGTCCCTTCTGAGCCTTAACTCTCTTGTTCCCTTGTGCAGAGCCTCCCCTTTGGAGCCCCTTTCTCCTCTGACTCTCTGTGTGATCTTGGGCGGCTTTGTACCCACTATTCTGCTTATTTTGTCTACCTTGTCACCAGTCCTTGCCAGAGTTCCTGACAGATTAACCTCTCTAACAAACACTAAGGGGTAGAAGATTTGTACTGTAATAAATTCTTGGTAGAATCTCTTCAAGAGTCTGACAGGCTTACTTTTCTGCCAGGATCTTGTAATAAAAAACATTAAAAATACATAATATATAGTATATATAGAACAATATAGTCTATGCAATGGCTGAAGCACTCCGCTTGCATCCATGATAACATTCAGCATGGGGCAATGGGTCAGCCACTTCTAACATTGGCTCTATTGCAGTGAAAGCATTTCTCTGATCACATGCACATCCACCTGGAAATGATTGTGCTTCAGGATTTGTGGATTAGTGCTTCAGGTTTTCCTTTGTTTCCGCTCATTTCTTTCCATCGAATTTCTTTATTTTCATTATTTTTAAAGCTTAGTACAGCTCTTCAGCCAGTGCCAACAGACCGCTTACTTGCCATTTATTTAATCTGCAGGGTGCACATCCTGTGATGCTGCAGCTTCTAGACAAAGCCACAGTCATGGAATAGCAGTGTCCATAGTTTCACTGTTTTACTATTCCAAGATGGCCAGCACATTTATTCTACATGTGGCGGCCACTGTGGAACTTCAAAACCACCAAACACCATGTAAAATACCATTGAAAAATGGCCACCTGCTGCTATGTTTAATTTAGTTATTGCAAGCATATGCTTGACAAGTTTAGGTGGCAGCATGTGTTTTTTTCTACTTTTATTCTTTTAATTTATTTTGCATATGTTGTTCAGTTTATGTGTGAGTTTGTTGTGGTTGTTTATGTGGATGAATGCAAGAATGAGTCAGCAGTGGGTAAATGATTGGACATATGAATGCTAAGATGAGCGACAGAGTGCACCTATGATGACTTATTGAATGTTTAAACCCATCAATGACTGAGGAGGCATTTTGATTTAAAAGCCAGACCTATTGACATTGTCAATGCTTGTTGAAATCGGCTCCTAGTTTCACCCCTACTTCTCCTCTGAAAGACAGTTCCCTGAACTTGTTACCATTTCGGTGAAGAGGATCTCCCTTCCTTCTTAGGTCATGACCCCTTGCTAATGTTCAAGGAGGAAGTAGTGGGCAGCATGACAACTATATTTAATTATTCAGTGTACTGCTGATTCTGCAGTGTGCACATGTGCCATGTTTATTCCTTAGTTTAAAAAACATGTGTCATACCGCTGACTGATTCCTGGAGAACAATTGAACATTAAGTTGGTAAAGCATATCTAGTGAGGAAACTTGACATCACTAGCAACAGTCACTCCTGAGGTTGACTCTCCGGCCACTAAAAAGTAAGAATAATAAGAATTTCAAGAGAAAAAGTTTTTTTAGCACTTTAATATAGTGCGAACTTGGCACAAGGCCATTAGAGCATTTTACATGTGCACCAGATTACATAACACAAAGGGCCTTATTATGAGTTTGGCGGTCCGATAGACCAGTGGTCTGCCAAGCATATTATGAGTTTCCTCTCTGCCAAGGTTTTCATGGCGGTGAGCCTGCCATGAAAACCTACATGGTGTGCCCCCCTGTCTGCATGCACCCCCAGTTCCTGCAGGGCATGTTCTTTACAGTCTATGCCCTGCAGGAACTTGCTTTGGCGTTCCCATTGCGGTGCTTTTTTTATAGGCACAGCCAAAGAACTGCCAGCCAGTGATAAAAAAAAGTTGTGATCTGCGGGCAGTGCGCACACGGGTTTGGCTGTGCGGGGCAGTCCCGCTTCCGCAACGCCAAACTCATAATAAGGCCCAAACTCTATTTTTTTAGGCACATGGAGATCCGGGGGCATATTATCAAGCCGGCGATAAAAAATTATCGCCGCTTTAGCGTCTGTTTCCGGACGAAAAGCGGCGATAATTTTATCGCTGTATTAGCAAGGTCACGCTATCGCGTGAATCCTTGCCCTATAGCCCTTTTCCATAACGCCTACCTTTGCATCTCTAATGAGATGCAAAGTGAGCGTTCAGTCCCAAAATAACTGGAGAAATGTCGTTAACCGACATTTCTCCAATTATCAAGTGAATCGCTAACTAGCATAGCGATAAGAAAAGTAGCGCTAACCTTTGTTAACGCTACTTTCCTAACGCATGCTTTTAGTTCGACTTAGCCATGATATCCAATGGAAGGTGGATATCATGGTTAAGTATGCCTAGCCCTATCCACAAGCTATCGCCAAATAAGTCGTGCGATTATCGCTGGATTTCCAGCGATAATCGGACATTTGGCAGCTTACGCCAGGAATTTTATCGAGTCTGAGATAAGCGTTGCTAATAGCACGCTATCTCAGCGATAAAATTCATCGATAGCCGGCGATAAATATCCTAGCGCTAAGTGCGCTTAGCGATATTTATCGCCGGTTGTTGATAATATGGCCCGAAGTGTTTTGCCCAGATTCCACACTAGGTCTTGAGTCTGAATTCCAAGTTTAAATGTCAGCAACTCTAGGCTCAAGCCACATCTCCTCCCCAAGACTTTGGAAATTTCCCTCATCAACATCTCCTGATGTATTTATTATTTTTTTGTTTTTCAGTTTTAGATCGTGCTTTTATCATCAAACAGAATTTGGGTGCCTTACATCGTTACCGGGAAATACAAGTTCACAGGATTACAGATGTACGTGAGTTATAGTGAAGAAAATTCTAGAAGGCTAGTTGATAGCCTAATCAGGTGGATCTTTAAAATAAAAATAGCCCCACTTACTATACTATACTGATTTTGCTTGACCTGTCTGCCGCATTTGACACGGTCAACCATGAGGTCCTTCTGGCCAGACTCGAAGAGGTTGGGGTAGTGGGCACAGCGTTGAAGTGGTTTCAATCTTACCTCTCTAATAGGCGACAGGCAGTGGCCCTGCCTCCTTACCAATCTGAATTTACCAACATTCTGCATGGTGTCCCTCAGGGATCTGCGATTAGCCCAATGTTGTTCAATATCTATATGAGCCCTCTGATTGCTGTCATAAGGGCACACAATGTCAATATTGTAAACTACGCAGATGATACCCAACTTATTCTATCATTAGAGGGGGACCAGTCTATATCCTTGGAAGACTTTCACGCCTGTATGCAGGATACTGCCCACTGGCTGAGAGAGAACTCCTTACAATTTAATGCTGATAAGACTGAGGTCCTTTACTGTGCAGCAGGGAAGACTGCCCCCCCACTTCCTATTAATTTTTGGCCCTTACCCACAGCCACTCCACCGGCTCCCTCTGAGACAGTGCGTAACTTGGGAGTTATGTTCAATGACAGACTGAGCCTAGAAACACAAGTTAATAAAACAGTGGGGAGCTGCTTCTTTATTATTAGAGCCCTTCGTAAGATTCCCCCGTTACTACCAGCACAGGCTCGAGCGCTGATAGTAAGAAGTACCATCTTGAGCAGGCTGGATTATTGCAATGCCTTGCTGCTGGAGTCCCCAAGATATTTGATTGAGAGACTCCAGAGGATCCAGACAATGGCAGCTAAGCTAGCCTTGAAAAGGCCACGATGCTCATCTGCCTCTCAGACTCTTTCGGAGCTGCATTGGCTCCCTGTATTGCAAAGAGTACAATTTAAGTCGCTTTGCATTGGGTTCAAGGCTCTGCATGGGGCTGGACCTAAACCAATGCAGAACAAATTTGCTTGGAACGCCCCTGCCCGAAGCCTTCGCTCTTCCTCCGCCAAGTTGGTGAAAGTGCCAAGATTTAAAAGAACAAAATCAGGAGGTAGGGCCTTTAGCACCGCAGCTGCGCGGCTTTGGAACAATCTTCCATCTGAGATAAGACAGCTAGAAGATCTTCTTCAGTTTAGGAAAAGGCTGAAGACATGGCTCTATCCTAGAGCATGATTCCTTTCATTCTTTTAGTTACCTTCTGCCAGCTTTGCTCCACGTACCATGGGTTCAGTTGGGCACACGTATGACAGCGCCAGGGTACCCTAGGGTGATAGTGCGCTTTATAAGTAACAATAACAATAACAATAACTTACTTGCCCTTCTGCTACTCAAATGCAGGAAATGGTTCAACATTTATCAGTCAGTTGGAGGGAATTCTGTACTAGTGCCCAAGGGGTGTACCTAAATAAATGAACTAAAAGCTTTCCTAGTACATTACGTTAAGTGTGGCACCACATCTGAGAAAGAAAAAATCTAATTAAAACATTAACATACAAAATATGGGCGCCATTTGTATTGTTCGCCCACGGAACCAATTGTTGGCAGCTATTCTCGGGCCCCCTGCCACATGAAATCCAAATCATAAGAATCCACCACCCACACCACTCTTCCGCAGGTACCTACTTTCAGGGCCGGTCCCAGGGGTTTGTGAGACCCCGGAAAGAATAGGAACATACGAGGCCCTTCTAAGTTATGTTATGTTATGTTATGTTATGTTATGTTAAAAATAAATTGTAAAGCGCCCGTACACCGGGTTGGTTTCATGGCGCTCCTCTGAGAGGTATCTGACCCTAGGGAGTTACTCGTAAGCTTGTCTGAATAGCCAGGTCTTGAGAAGCCTCCTGAAGCTTAGGAGGTTGGTGCATGATCGGATTTCGGAGGGGAGAGAGTTCCAGAGTCTAGGAGCTAGAACGGCAAACCTAGCACCACCCAGGTGCTTTAGTTTGAAGGCGGGGGTTGACAGAAGGTGCTTGTGGGCAGAGCGCAAGTTGCACTTAGGTGTGTGCCTCTGAATAAGGCTATCCAAGAATTTAGGGCTCCTTCCATTCAGAGATTTAAAGATGAGACAGCATACCTTGAAGGCGCAACGCTGTGAGATGGGGAGCCAGTGCAGCTTCCTCATGAGGGGGGTGACATGATGGTGCCTAGGCTGCTGAAAAATCAGTCTTGCTGCTTGGTTCTGTGCCAGTTGCAGACGTTTGGTTAGGTAGAGTGGGATGCCAAAATATAGCGAGTTGGCGTAGTCAACATGGGACATAACCATGGCAAGAACCACCTGGGTCAGAGCATCCTGGGTGAGAAATCTTCTGATCTTTCTTATTTTCCTCAGCTGGAAGAAACAGGTAGATATCACTGAGCCAATTTGGGACTTCATGGTCAGGTCGTGATTTATTGTTACCCAGAGGCTTTTCGCCGAGGCAGATGGGGAGGGGGATTGGCCCAGTTCCTTTGGCCAAAAGTGTGAGCCCCAAGGGTTGTGAATACCCCCTGTTAGAACTAGCTCTGTTTTGTCCGGATTGAGTTTTAGGTGATTGCTATTCATCCACCCGCTAATGAATAGCATGGTGGACTGGAAATCATGGACAGAGTCGGGGGAGTTGCTGATGGAAAATATTAGTTGGAAGTCATCGGCGTAATTGAAATTGCAGACTTTCCCCTCTCTCAAGGCCCGAATCAGTGGGAGGAGGTAGAGGTTGAACAGGAAGGGGGAAAGTGAGGAGCCCTGCGGGACACCACATGTGGTCCTCATTTTGGGAGCTGTAAACTGGGCAATGCGAACCGACTGGGAGCGGTTTCCCAAGAAGGAACTGATCCAGCCCAGGGCTCTAAGATGTTACATCACAGAAAGGCGCATCAATTGAACTTTGATGATTTGGCATTCTTGAAATAGCTTTGCAAGAAACTACGTACCTGGTGTGAATATCACTAAAATGGCTAAAAATATAAATAATAATCCTAATAAAATAAGTGCATATATTTTAAAGTTGTATTATGTGGTAATACATTAGATTAACCAAACTATCTGAAAACGCTAGGCCTAGGTGACAGTCTCTCCAAAACTGATATGAAAGCTACAATGTTCACTAATTGTGTCCGGATTAGGGCATGATTAAAATCCCAAGTCAGATTGCCCCAGAACTATACAGCGAGACTCAAGTGACTTCCTAACCCTCCCTTTATGCTAGTGAAGTTCAAGATAAGGCATTTGGTTTTCAGCAAGCATGGGAATTCAACACAAATACTTGCGAGATCGGGTGAGTGACGTCCAAGAGCTGCAACAAACAACAGAAAGCAACAGGTTCCAAAAAATAAGAAGAGGAGACAGCACAAATGTCATGCACAGGTGGGGTGGCAAACATATTGGCAAACAGAACCACCAAAGACTGGCTCACATCTGCACACTGAGCGCCTAAACACAGCAATTAGTTTCAAACTTCTTTTTTAAGAGATGCAAAGAGCTAAACTAACAAGGATAAACAGATGAGATTGCTAAAAGGGAAAACAGTTAGTGGCCAGGGAAAAAAGAATGCAAAGCTATACTTGGAGCCAGTCACTAAAGAAATACATTAAGGTAACAAAACAAAAATGGATACTATAGTAGAATCTGTGCAGTTTGCAGCTATATGAAAAGGAAATGTAGCAACGTGGGATAAGTAGGCTGGGGGAGGTGGTGCTTGACTTGCAAAATAACGCTAAAGTAATACCCGAGTATTGTAAGTCACATTCCTTTAACATCTGAGAAGGTACTAAGATACTTGCCAAATTGCAGAGGGACCAAAACCATGGTGCTCAATTCATATTTAGCTTACGAAGTAATAACTAAATTGTGTCTGCCCTCAGGTAAATCCATTGGATCTTGGTTAAAGAGATAATTGAATACAAGACAATTGCCAACATCCACAAGTCACTCCCCCTGTACCTAACCAAACATTTGTGGTTTTCCAAACTCCAATAAAAGATCTACTTCCCTAAACCTACTGGCTACCTACTCACATAGGCTCAATTCTTGGCCAATCACTCCATGCGCATTGATGTACTCTTTGGAATGCCCCCTCACTTCTCAGGTGCCCTCCTTCCACGCACTCCCTTCTTTAACTCACCTCCACATGAGGCCTTTTTAAACTATGCTCATAAAAAGCAGCCATTACACTAGGCCTCGTTGCCACTCCCTGAGGTTTGGGATTATTTGTCATGGGAGGAGGACCTAATCATACTGTGCTTGCCCAGGCTGGCCTATTGCCATTCTGTACATGACAATGAGCCACCTGGCTTTGTGAGTATGGTCAGATTGACTCTGTGCACACCAACCCTAAGGCTGTAGCAGCCTTTTGGGTTGCGCATCAGTGACCAAGCCATCCAAAGCGAGGAGCCAGTTTATCCACAGTAATAAAAAAAATCATCTCAACAAGTGGGCCGGCCATACGCCTGCCAGTCAACTGTGAATTCTTCACCGTTCCTACTTGAATCTAGCCTCTTTCATGGGCCTCGCAGCACTTAAGTCTTGCAGAGTGCACTACTGTCCGTTTGCAGGACACTTTGCACACACAGGGATACTGTAATATGTTTGTCACACAACACTTGTTTTGGTGTTTTATTCCATAAACTCCTGATCTAAATCAGTCCCTTTTAAAAGTCATAGCTAGGTTGATTAGATAAGGTGGTAATCAGATGTGATTAATATGACAGACTGTATTTGAGTTCCAATACCTTTATCGCCTCCTGGAGTAATCTTTGACTGCTTGCTACCACTTTTAGAGAGACAAGTTTCTAAAAGGAATTACTCTTATCCAAAATAAATGAAATAGTCAGTTCTGAAACAGCACTCATAAACAACAGTATCCTCCACTGATTCTTTCAATTAATCACCTATTGCCCCAACCCCAAGAAAAGGACTCAGAATATACTTCTTCTTTTTTCCTTTTACAGAAAAATATTGTGGGACATTTGAGGATAAGGTAGCAAAGAGATGCCAGAAGATGTGGAGAAGTTTTGAGCCTGCTGAATGTTTTTTCAGCAGAGAAACAAAAAATGTTTTATTTTTATTTTTTGCATTGGTAGGAACGTATCATGAGGCAAGCAAGATATTGCAAGGGGAGTTCAGCAAGTCAGGACATGTGCAGGGAAGTGTCCCACTGGGAGTGAAATTTAATAGAAAGGTCAAGAGGAGTAATATAGTACATAAGGAGCAGGTTGAAATTCATCAGATACATTGAGGGTGGTTCAAGACCACAACCCTTCGTGAAGGTTGACACGAGCATTTCAAAACTAAGACAATTTTGTACATTTTTTACAAGGAAAATAAAAAGATAAGGAGCTGCAACTTCGGCAGAATGCTCAACGGACTTAGCAGAACACACTGCGTCAATAGCATTTTTACCTCTTCTCCATCCTTTTCACCTCATCTTGTGCCCAGCCTATTACCTACTCTTGCTGGTTCAACCCCCTCTTTTATCCACGTCACCCCTGCATTATCTCCTGTTCACTTCTCATCTCTCTCCCAGCACTTTACCTTCTCTCTTTGATTCTGCCACTCTTAAATCCATCTTTCCCCTCAATTATCTATTCCTTTCTTCTCATCTTTCCACCCAGCCTCTTGCCTTCTCTTGCCTCAATTTATTTGCTGGTTCTGCCTCCTTTGCACCAATCTCTCCCTTTTCCCTAGCCTCTTCTTGCTGATTCTGCTCCTCTTACATCCACATCTTCCCTACATGCACTGCTCTTTACCACTCCTCTACTCCCAACCTCTTACCTTATTTCAGCTGTTCTCTTCGTCTACATTCATCTCTCCCCTCCCACACTCCCACTCACTGAAAGTTTTTTTTAAATTTTTGCATGGATTCTTCCCCTCCTAACATTACTCTCTTTTGCATGCTATTATGGGTGGGAAAGCCACTGAAAACTCGAGCCAGAGGCCTGGCTCTGCTCAGCTTAAGGTCCTCTTGGAACCTTAGGCCCAAAATGAGTTGAGCTTTCACAAGAGGCAATGTGGCCTTGAGGCTACAGCCGCCCACCCTGCATCAAGGGGAGCCAGGCTTCAATCCCGGCAACAGCTCAGCATTGTGTGAATCTAGGCAAATCTATGTGCTGGATTTTTTTTTTACTATAGCCTGTTGTGAAGCGCTGTTATGTCCATGGCCAAAGTTCACGCTGTGTAAAACTGCCAAAAATACAATATGAACCCTACATGTCACCAAGGCTCTAGTCTCATCCTCTAAGCATTTTAGATGAAGCATTAAGCTTTACTGCCATAAAGAGATACCCTTGTACTGGTTGAATTGCACATTGAGAAACTGGAAAATCTAGGATTAATCCTGGCTTCTCTGCTTGACCAAATTGTGTAATCTTAGGCAAATGCTTTATTTCACAAACCTCCATTTGTTCATTATCACACATCAGAGCACATCAAATACGTGCAGTTAGGTTGTGCTGTACAACACCTCTTGTATTTGATGTAATAGACTATAATTTTGCTCCATGCTTAAAAAGAATGTAGCCCACATACAGGGTACACATGAACCCTGACATGCCTCTTAGTCATGGCCACTGGAATGATTTGATTTTGCAGTTGCTGCATTTTCCGCATTAGTATGGATTTGCCGCAGTTGCCACATAAGGCATCTGTTGCATAATCCACAGCTTTTAACAAAAAAATAATTTTGTTTCTAGCTCAAATGGATCAAACGTTACTAAATATGCAGCAACATTTGTTGCTGCAAAGTGGAAAGCTCTTCGCAAAGGTTAACTGGTCATCTTTCTGTTGCTTATTTCTGTATTTGAGTGAATGACAACATAATGAGGTAATAGTTTCATAATATGTGCTACATTATGCCACGCAATTTACCTTTTCTTTTCACAAAAATTAGTAAACCCTGCCACCTGATTTGGTCCTTTCTTGCCACATAATTCCAATAGCTCTCCTGTTAGTTCACTAATACCAGGGCCACTAGAATGATGTGATTCCGCAGCCACAGCTTTTTCGCATAGTTATGGATGTGATGCATTTGCCACATAATCCATCATCTGCTGCATAATATGTAGATTTTAACAAACACAATTGTTTCTAGCTCAAACAGATGAAAAGTTAATAAAAGCCTGGCAATGTGGGTTTGTGCACAGTGGAAGGCCCTTTGCAAAAGTAACTGAACTCATCTTTCAGTTACCTTTTTCTGTATTTAGTTGTTGAACTGGTACTAATGAGGTGAAATCCTTCCCCAGACAGTATTACCTTGTGTAAAAATAACAAAATAATGAAGTCATAGTAATACAAAATGTGCTGCATTATGCCGCATAATTTGCCTTTTCTTGCCACATAATTTGGTGCTCCCCTGCTGCATAATTTGGTGCTCCCCTGCCACATAATTCCAGTGGCCCTGAGTAATACCATTATCATCAGGACGGGGCAGCAAAGTTTCTCAGTTCATATTTAAAAAGCCTCACTTTTACTAAATACATCGCCATGCAGTGAGATAATCTAATGTATGAAAGTAAAACGCTTCTTTGTCAAACAAATGAGTGCTTTCGAATTTTGATGACACCTTCTCCCTTTCTTCCATCCTAGGTGAGTAATGCCCATTAGTGATGGGACATGATTCTTTCTTTTGTTGTGAGCCTTGCAGGGCACTCTGCAGGGCTCAGTTTATACCTAAGGGCACTTCAAGTAGCCATTTAATCGCTGTTCTCATGCAGATGCAGCGATTAGATTTCCAAGGCCCATTGCTGTGCTTGCAGTGGCGGCCGCTACCAGTGAAAAGTGGTAGGGCAGCATGGGGGGACAAAAAAACACAAAAATAAAACTTACCTGCAGCCTGCCGCCCACCGCCTCTTCGGCTCCCAACGATGCACACACAGGCTCCCAGACTCCCCTGTGCCAATCCAGACGCTACTCTCATGCTGGTATTACCCAGCATGAGAGAAGCACCAGGATTGGGCGGAGCGGGCTGGTTTCACGCTCCAAGTGGGACTGGGAGCCTGTGCCCCTGAGCCCGGCTGATATCTCCAAGCAACAGCCTGAAGATATCCAAGTGTACATGTTAGTTTGGCCGTCCCAAGACGACCGGCCAAACCGACATGCGCACTTGCAGTGCCCTGTGCCCACCACTCCTCCTGCTGCTGTCCCTCAGAGGATGGTCAAGCCCTCAAGGCTGGGCTGTGACTCGACTCCGGTGTAAAATAAAATGATTATAAAGCAGCTTTATTAATTGCTTTATTATCATTTTATTTTACATGCGTTGGGGCGACTACCTCCGCCATAACGGAGGAGTCGCCCTGCCCGCCGCCCGGGCTCCTTCCCTTGGGCCTCGCAGCACTGCACCACTGCTGCTCCCTGGGGCACCGAACACAGACGTTTTTTCAAAGGCGGTGGGAAGCCCCTTGGTTGTGAACAGGAGCGGGGCCCTGGGTAGCTGCCCACACAGCCCATGCCTAGCGCCGCCCCTGCCTATTTTCTTCCTATCTTTTCATCCCCGCGGCTCCTCTGCAGGCCCGGCTCCAGGAACTTTTATTTGGGTAGGCCAAGGGTGCATTCGGGTGGGCCACTGCGGGCCCGATTTGTCGCTTATATGTCTAGCCAGGCCTGCGTCTGGGCCCTCCTTTATCTCTCCTTAGTCTTACAAGGCCCAGTAAAACGCACTCTTTTCCAAATCTCTTTCTAAATGTTATCACTCTCAAAAAGTTTTTTTTTTCCATGTAATGTCCCTTTGATGGGAAGAGGAGGTTTCTAAGGTGGGAGTATCAGGCAAGTGACACTACTCGGGCACACTCTGTGCGAGCCTTCAGGGAGAATCCCTCTTCATTACTACCTCCCCCTCAACCCTTACTCTGCAGCGCACTCCCTTACAGGCTTGATTATCCACTTTTCTACCACACCTCTCCAGTGCATCTTATCTCGAAGCTGACCTTGGGCCCCAGCCCCATATCAGCCACCATTCGGTTCCACTTTCATTATTCCTGGTAAAAACATTAGTAAAATCACCTTCAAACTTGAAACATTGAATATAGCAGTAAATGTAATTAGCATGCACTTTAAAGTATGCTCCACAGTTGTCCTAATCACCCGACTGTTAATTAAATAAACGAAAACAGAAAGGCCATGACAGGGCTTGCTTTAGTGCTGGTGCAAAAGTCTTTTGGGGCCCCACCAATGACCTTTCTCCGTAGATACCTTTACTACCACCCGCCAACAGTGCCCTTCATCTCTCTGTAGCCCCTCTCCCTCATGACCTCCTCCTCAGACTCCCTCACTACCACCCTCCACCAGTGTCGCTCGTCTCTCCGTAGCTGCCCCCCACCCCATGACCTCCTCCTCGGATTCCCTCACTGCCACCTTCCACTAGTGCCCCTCATTTCTCTGTAGCCCCCCACCCCATGACCTCCTCCTCAGATTCTCTCACTGCCACCCTCCACTAGTGCCCCTCATTCTCGGTAGCTCCCCCCACCCCATGACCCTCTCCTCGGATTCCCTCACTGCCACCCTCCACTAGTGCCCCTCATCTCTCCATAGCTCCCCCACCCCATGACCCTCTCCTCGGATTCCCTCACTGCCACCCTCCACTAGTGACCCTCATCTCTCCGTAGTTCCCCCACCCCATGACCTCCTCCCTCAGCTTCCCTCACTGCCACCCTCCACTAGTGCCCCTCATTCTCCGTAGCTCCCCCCACCCCTTGACCTCTCCTCAGCTTCCCTCACTGCCACCCTCCACTAGTGCCCCTCATTCTCCCTAGATCCCCCCCACCCCATGACCTCCTCCTAGGATTCCCTCACTGCCACCCTCCACTAGTGACCCTCATCTCCCAGTAGTTCCCCTCACCCCATGACCTCCTCCTCTGCTTCCCTCACTGCCACCCTCCACTAGTGCCCCTCATTCTCCGTAGTCCCCCTCCACCCCATGACCTCCTCCTCGGATTCCCTCACTGCCACCCTCCACTAGCGACCGTCATCTCCCTGTAGTTCCCCCCACCCCATGATCTCCTCCTCGGCTTCCCTCACTGCCACCCTCCACTAGTGCCCCTCGTTCTCCGTAGCTCCCCCACCCCATGACCTCCTCCTCAGATTCTCTCACTGCCACCCTCCACTAGTGCCCCTCATTCTCCGTAGCTCCCCCCACCCCATGAACTCTCCTTGACTTCCCTCACTGCCACCTTCCACTAGTGCCCCTCATCTCTCCATAGCTCCCACTCACCCCATGACCCTCTCCTCGGATTCCCTCACTGCCACCCTCCACTAGTGACCCTCATCTCTCCGTAGTTCCCCCCCACCCCATGACCTCCTCCTCAGCTTCCCTCACTGCCACCCTCCACTAGTGCCCCTCATTCTCCATAGCTCCCCCACCCCATGACCTCTCCTCAGCTTCCCTCACTGCCACCCTCCACTAGTGCCCCTCATTCTCCCTAGATCCCCCCACCCCATGACCTCCTCCTCGGATTCCCTCACTGCCACCCTCCACTAGTGACCCTCATCTCCCAGTAGTTCCCCCACCCCATGACCTCCTCCTCTGCTTCCCTCACTGCCACCCTCCACTAGTGCCCCTCATTCTCCATAGCTCCCCCCACCCCATGACCTCCTCCTCGGATTCCCTTACTGCCACCCTCCACTAGTGCCCCTCATCTCTCCGTAGTCCCCCCCACCCCATGACCTCCTCCTCGGATTCCCTCACTGCCACCCTCCACTAGCGACCCTCATCTCCCTGTAGTTCCCCCCACCCCATGATCTCCTCCTCGGCTTCCCTCACTGCCACCCTCCACTAATGCCCCTCATTCTCCGTAGCTCCCCCACCCCATGACCTCCTCCTCTGCTTCCCTCACTGCCACCCTCCATTACTGCCCCTCATTCTCCGTAGCTCCCCCCATGACCTCCTCCTCGGCTTCCCTCACTGCCACCCTCCACTAGTGCCCGTCATTCTCCGTAGCTCCCCCCACCCCATGACCTCCTCCTCGGCTTCCCTCACTGCCACCCTCCACTAGTGCCCCTCATTCTCCATAGCTCCCCCACACCCCATGACCTCCTCCTCGGCTTCCCTCACTGCCACCTTCCACTAGTGACCCTCATCTCTCCGTAGTTCCCCCCCACCCCATGACCTCCTCCTCGGATTCTCTGACTGCCACCCTCCACTAGTGCCCCTCATTCTCTGTAGCTCCCACCACCCCATGACCTCCTCCTCGGCTTCCCTCACTGCCACCCTCCACTAATGCCCCTCATCTCTCCGTAGATCTCCCCGCACCCCATGACCTCCTTCTCGGATTCCCTCACTGCCACCCTCCATTAGTGCCCCTCATCTCTCTGTAGTTCCCCCCACCCATGACCTCCTCCTCGATTCCCTCACTACCACCCTCCACTAGTGCCCCTCATCTCTCCATAGCTCCACCCCATGACCTCCTCCTCTGATTCCCTCACTGCCACCCTCCACTAGTGCCCCTCAACTCTCCGTAGCTCCACCCCCACCCCATGACCTCCTCCTCGGATTCCCTCACTGCCACCCTCCACTAGTGCCCCTCATCTCTCTGTAGTTCCCTCACCCCATGACCTCCTCCTCGGATTCCCTCACTGCCACCCTCCACCAGTGCCCCTCTTCGCTCCATAGCCCCTCACCCCATGACCTCCTCCTAGGCTTCCCTCACTGCCACCCTCCACTAGTGCCCCTCATCTCTGCGTTGCCCCTGTCTCATATGCATTTCATTTGTTGTATAGCGCTACTCATATCAGAGTAGGGTGTCACAGTACTTCCTCTGCTCGATGAACATTGTACAATCCCCGCCCTGCACATTGTAGAGCGGCCGCTGCTTCTCAGAGCAACATTCCACAAATAAACAAAATATTTTCTCTACCACCCCAAGCATCTACCGTCATTACCGATTTCAATGCACCTTCTGAATATATTTTCTTTTTACAGCTGCTGGAGGGTCCTTAGGGGCACATGCATCAAAGGTTTTTGCGATCGCAAACGGTGCGAATCGCAAAAATCGGCCATTTGCGATCGCAAATTGGCCTTTGGAGATGCATGAAAGTGTTTCCTATGCGCAATTTAAGAATTCGCAATTAATTGCGAATTCTAAATTGCGATTAGCATTAAGGAATCGCAATTTGCGATTCCTTAAATGCAATGCTAGAAGCACTTTCAAATAGCGATTTCGCTATTTGGGACCGCAAATTACAGACAAATCAAACTTGTCTGTAATTTGCAAAACCTTCGAAAAATGCTCTAAAATGCATTTTTTAAGTTTTAGGTTACACACACACATGCCCTTGGGGCATGTGTGTACGCAACATGGGTGCACATCACAATTTCAGGGTGCAACAGGGTGTCATTTTGACACCCTGGCACCCTTGAAATTGCATTCTCCAATTTGCGATTCTCTAATTGCGAATCGCTAATTGAGAATGTCTTCCCATTCATTCCTATGGGCCTCTAGGCCCATAGGAATTAATGGGAGGTATTCCTTAATTGCGACTCGCAATTAGCTATGTCGTAATTAAGGAATGTTTAGGAATCGCTATTTTTATAGCGATTCCTACATGCATAGGCTTTTGCGATTCCTTAATTGCGATTCCTTAATAATCGCAATTAAGGAATCGCAAAAGCCTACCTTGATGCATGTGCCCCTTAGTGTCTTATTGACATTTCAGGAAATTATTGGATCTGTACTTCCGTGGTTAACATTGACAGGTGATATTTGTTTAATAATAATATTCAGTTCTCTTTAAGATGCAAATTAACTAATTAACAACGCAAACAGTATAACATAAAATAATAAAAATGTTGATATGTAAAAAGTACCTGAAAAGCCTGTGCTGTTAGGAGAATGTACGGCGCAGCGACGAGCAAGAGATCTGGGGAAAAAGCCCTTGTTCAGGGCTTTTACAGAAAATGGAGAGTCAAAAATATTAACCGGACTTCCTCTTTTGTACTTTCCTTTTGTACTACTTTGTCCAACACAGATTGTAATTTGCAGTCTATGAAATTTACAGACTTGTGAGGGCAACACATTTGCGTGCATTGTTAAAAACATGGGGGCATATTTACGTTCCCTGGCGCATCCCTGCATATCAGCAGGGATGCGCCAGGGAAAATGCGTCACGCAAGTTTACCCTTGCGCCACGTCCGATGCGCCGCATTTACAATGCGGCGCATCGTGCGCAGGGATAAGCAGATGCGTGACGCATCTGCCGGCGGAAGGTTGGCGCAGTGCTGAAGCTGTGTCGCAGCGCGACGCAACTCCAGCACTGTTCCAACCTTCCCTATCCCTAACATGGTGCGTCAATCCTTACGCCTGCTTGAAGCAGGCGTGAAGGATTTGACGCACCAGCGTGCCAAAGTGACTGCGTGAAATCTTGCAGATTTCACTGCGTCACTTTTCCGAGGCGTTCCTGTGCCGGAACACCCCCTGCGCCGGTACGCCCACATGAAACCTGGCGCAGGTTTCATGTGGCGCAGGTGTTTACTACGTGACGCATCTCCCTAGATGCGTCACGTTGTAAATATAGCGCAACGCGGCGCATGGTTTGCATCGCCGCTGCGTCACATGCGTGACTCAACGGCGGCGCAAAAGTGGCGCAAGGGGCTTGTAAATATGCCCCATGGCACTCCCAAGCTTTCAAAATGCTGCCTTGTTGTGTTGCAATGAATGGTGTGAGTTGTGCAAATGTAGCTGTCCCTCTTGGTGGGACCATTTGCAGGTGTGTTAGGGATGGATGGGATAAGGTTTGTGCACCAGTGTGGCCTCTTGGTGGCGCTGCATCTAGGTGTGTTAAAAATGAGTGGTATGAGCTGTGCGAACATAGGGGCATATTATCAAGGGTATAATCGCCACTTTTTCGGCACATACGCCGAAAAAGCGGCGATTTTTTTATCACTCTATCAACAAGGACACGCTAACAAGCGTTAGCGCGTGTTTCCTTGCTACTTTGCATGTCAGCGATCAATATCGCTAATGACATGCAAAGTAGGCGTTCCCGTCCATAACTCCATGTCAATTCACGCTGACACGGCTTCGCGCTATTAACAACCCTGCAGCAGACCCGCGAAGCGATACAAAAAAACGCGCTAACCGCGTTTATCGCTTGAATTTAACGTCTGCTTTTTATTTGACTTAGCTATACTAATAATGTGAGGTGGATTGTATGTTTAGGTCCACACTCCCCTATCAGCAAGCAGCCCCATAGCGCTGTGGAATCTTCGCTGGATTTCACACGCTATTTCTCATTTTCACCCTCTATCGCTGGAATTACATCGCCTGTTAGCTAAGCGTTGATAATACGCCGCTAACACGGCGATGTGATCCGGCGATATACAGAAACGCGCTAAATGCGCTTAGCGATGTTTATCGCTATTCTTTGGTAATATGCCCCATAGTTTTACCTCTTGGTGAGCTATGTGTAGGTGTGTTAGGAATGCATGGTGTAAGTTGTCCATACAGCCTCTTGGTGGTGCTTTCGCTCATTTTATTAACTGTATGTGTTTTCTATGACACCAAACATGTGGCCATGTTTAATAGAACCTGGCCTACCCAAACACCAGGTGTAAATGCTTTGTGTATTAGGTTATATGGGGGTGGGCAGACTACATGGTTATTTTATCCACACCTGTTGCAGACAATCGTCTACACTAGGTGTATATACTTTGTTTAGATTATATGAGGGAGGGCATACCATATTGTACACACCCACACTTGGGACCACTTAACCAAGTCCATTTCACCATCAGACGAGAGTAGGTTGCCTGACTTTAGATCCTATCCTAGGGAACCGGGAAAAACGCCATGCTTTGTAGCCCTCGTTTGACACAGGGAGACTGTGTGAGAACAGAGGTAACATAAAAGGCACCAGAAAATGAACGAAACAATTTGCATTACAACAACTTGGGCCTCTGTGGGAGTTGAGAGTTAAAGGTTTTCTTTAAAAAGGCAGGTCAAAGGTACTAGAATTTAGTGGCCTAAATTTTCTGTGACAAAAATATTGTGTTCAATGTATTGTATACAACAAAGAATGCCATATTGGAGTTATTAATACAAAATCTACACTCAAAGGAGTGATATTTTGTGAATGTTATTTAGGCCACAATATCTATCTATCTATTTCCATGGGAAGAGCTTTTTTTGTTTTACCAATAACTTTGGCGTTGTTTGACGAATCTTCGTGAAATGTTTAAAACTAGTTTGACACTCACTTCAGCTGCTGTCTTGAAAGTTTCATGGTGATCCATCAAACAGGGGCTGAGAAAGAGACCCCAAATCACATTTTCCCCATTTTATACAAGGCTACAGCACGAACTGCTGAACGGAATTACACCAAATTTGGCAGAAAGATAGCTGTTGGTGCAGAAAGCGACCTTTTTGTTAAAAGGTGTATATATGTTCAGTAGTTGCTGAGTTATTTAAAGAAATTTCCACTTGTATATATAGGGATGAAGTGGATCCGCGACCCCTCCCAATTTCAGGCTGAGATCTGATTAGCTGCCAACACTTCAAACTAGGAAGTGTTGGCAGCCATCTTGTGACTCGGTTGCACCGAATCACAGGACACAACATTAAAAAAAAGAAAAGGGGGCAGGGCACTGATAAATAAATGTATCACAAATCAAGTAAGTGAAAAACAAAAGGGCATGGGTAAATGTGGGAGCTAAGCAGATATTTATTTCACTCATTTGGGTGTGGATCAGGAAATCATTGCCCACTGTGGAAAAGTTGTAACTGTGAAACCATGTTGAGACATGCTGAGGGACAGTCAAAACAGTAATAACCAACTGGGTGCAAACTGCAAGTGAACGTCACAATGTCAGTGATGTCAGTAAAGGAGTGAGGAACTTCTCAGCAATGCGTTTGCCATGAGTTTTCTTGGTACTGGGACTAAGGCCCTTATGTTCGTACAAAAAGTGATCGCAATTTGCTCACTGGTTTTTACTGAATGCATTGATATTTTGCAAATAGATAAATGTTCAAATTTGTGGGTTTGCAAAATACCAAATCGTATTGGGTTGCAATTCGACATACCTCATTAGTATTAATGAGGTAGATCGCAAATTGCATCCCACTACGATTTACAACCATCACACTGATGGTGGCCTGCTGGGGTCAGCAGACCGCCATGTCTGTGATTGCTTTTAAAGGACAACAGGATGCATTTAAAAAAAAAAAGTTTCAATACTTGTTTTACGAGTAAGCAATGGTCCCAGGGATCACTACCCACTCCTAAAAATGTTTTTGACAACATTCACAAATAGACCCCTGCCCATTTGCGAATGGGTTACCACCTCCTTTGAGGTGTTGGTGATCTATCAATGATTTGCAAACATAACTGCAGGCTCAAAACATTGACACATACCGTAAGAAATCAGAAATTGGGAAACACGCCCTAAACACACCCCTTCCAATTTGCGATTTGGTATATGGTCGGAAACCATTTTTGTGATTTGGTAACGAGTTACTGAATCGCAATTTGGTTTTTGCACATACTCAAAATCTATTATGAGGTTGCAAAGGCTCCAATTTTGTGAAACTGAGCCTTGTGACTGCAAAATGGCTTTGAATATAAGACCCTATCAGCCTTGAAGAGGAAAACCATATTTACTGCCTCAATGAAGTGAACAGCCTTCTAGCTGAAAAGATTATTTAAAAGCCTTTCGAAAAGAAACATGGCACTAGGAAATGAAAGTGCATTGCTGCTTCCATAACTGTGCGGCTAACAAAAAAAAAAGTCCCTATAAACAAAGACTAGTGACCTGCACAGTCACTTCATCTTTACATTTGCATACTTCGTAGGGGAAAGATTCTACTTGCACACTTTACTGAATGTGATATGGAGTGGCACAGGTCTTCTTAGCTCATACAGAATTCTGCATCTCTTTGACCACCCTGGATTGAAAATAACATAACATGTATTTGTAATAACATTTGTATTTGTAAAGTGCACTTTCACCCAGAAGGGCCTCTTGGCACTGGATAACAGATGTTTATTGTTACCCAACTGAAAGGTACTCATCTTATTGACCTCAGAAGGATGAAAGGATGAGTGAACCCACTGGGTTTTGAACCTGTGGCCTGAGGTTACACACAGGCTCCTACAGTGGATGTATTAGTCCACTAAGCCACCAGACCCAGCAAAATCAGCTATTTTCTGAATAAAATCTGTCTGGTTCACTATACTGAACAAAATAGTTTCCAAGAAGCATCTTGACAAAAAATGAACAATTATGGTGAACTGATCAGTGATGACTAAACATGTTTTGAATCCTGTTCCAGTCATGTCCCATGAGTGTTGTACTCTCAAGATGTCCTCTATCTCCTTTTCTGGCTGCCACATCACTCCTGCCAGACTGCCTTTCTCTTGATAGTAAGCCTTATCCTGGGCATTTTTCCTGAATGGATCAGTCTTTGATAAATTGTGATCGCACATGACTTATCTATTCCTGATGCAATAATTTCCCTCATTTTACTCTGTCCAGCTAAACAATATCACAACAGTATCCTTGAAAGCACTTGACTGGAAAACTATAACATTATCTTCTATAAAACTACATAAGGAATAGTGCAGTTTTTATTTCGTACCAGTAAATCACGGAAATGAGTGGGACCTTTCCACTGAACTTTATTGATGAAATATGACGTCTGCATAAATGGATCATTTGGTAGGTCATTCTCGGATTGTATTAGTTGTATTCTTCCCCTGCTTATCCAAGGGAACTCTTTTTCTTGGAGCACTCTATGAGAGTTCAGGAGTTTTCATTCTCTCTTCTCCCGTTCCGTGCCTGCATGGTGTGTTTTACTTCCCCTTCAATTGATGCTCCCACCCCATGGGAAGCTTTCATCTCCCCCACCCTCATTCCCCCAATGCAGTCTGCCCCGCTTCCTATTCCCCTTCCCATCGAGTGTTTCTTTATTTTTTTTCTTTGCTTTAACTATTGCCCAATAGTTGGAACGCACTACTGGGCTGCTTCCCGGATTTCTTCATGCATGCGTGACTTGCTTTCTCTTTTTTTTATTTAATTTAAATTTTCTGGTCTAACATCCACTGTGTTACATTAGTAAACTAAAAATGGATGCCTACGTTATGACAAATGCATGAACATGCATCATGACCCACATTTGCACATGTCACGATGCATAAATGCCCATTGACGGCCATCTTGAAATGGGTTTTCTTTAACAGAACCCATTCCAAGTTTGCCAGCAGTGTGTGTGCATGCATCTTGACACAAGCGCAAACATGCAAACGGAAACAAGCCAATAGCTTGGAATTTTCCAGATGAGACCTATTGGCTTTGATATTTCTTGTTTTTACATGTCCTCAGAGCGCATTTGAGAAGAGAATTTATGCTCAGATAGATGTCGTGATTCTTAAAGGCCTTGTCCATCCAGGGTGCTTATGCGTTCTGTGCCCCTGACCAGCTATGGAAATTACGAAACCTTAAATCCTCCATCCATCCAACAATCTTTCAGTCACTCAGGAAACTGGACATCAAGTAACTGCAGTGCAAATCTTCTGCAGAACTTCAACAATAGTACCTGCTGGACACAAGCTATCATTCCATATTGCAAGCCAAAGAACTCTCCTACTCTGAACACATCCATTCATAATTAACTTCCCCCCTGACACCACCCACAAATCATTTTGTGAAGCTTCTCTGAGCAACTGAATCAGCATGAATTATTATCTACTATTGTTCTAAACTAAAAAAAATTGAATGACATTATTGCTGTGATATGTATATCTTTTGTAACACAAAAAGTATTACGACAACTTTTATTACTGTGCTGTTTACCTCCTTTTCCCCATTCTTTATGCAGACTTGCATAGAACTTTCCACAAACTATTTTTTTCAATACTAGTATTCTCAATCTATGAGGACCTATTCATACAAATTCATTAAATTGATGTTCACTGTAAAACCTACAATTTCTTTCTTATACAAGGTACAATTTTTCAAATTACTCTCCTGGGCATGTCTGAGTTTACTAGGTGGGAAATATTGGTAAAAACTATAATCGCAAACATAAGCAATATACTCTCCTAAGTTACTCACATACTTATGAAGCAAATCACCATCTAATCCACTTCCTGTAAGTGAATACATTTATTTTATTTTATTTTCTTACTTTATTTATTATATATAACAAAGCACTTCCTTGAGAAGTTGTATAGCACTGTACAGTTGATAACATATGCAAATGAATCAAAAACATAAAAAACAAAAAAATCAAAAGGAATTTAAATACCATAATATAAAGCAAATTGAAGAGGGTAATTAAAAAAGAAAGTTTCTGCAGCTACATTACAAACAAAATGACATTCATTCAACAACAACATTCCCATATAACAATTAATATAAAAACTATACATTAGTACTCATATTTCACTAAGGTCTGCCATTCTGCACTTGGAAAACCTAAACTACAACCTAAACTAAAACTAGTCAACCATAACAAAATGATACACTTGTGTAGCTTTGTTATTGCTACCCATATTCCTCATGCCGTCCAAACCCTAAAAAAATAACTGAAATGCAGTCTTACCTGATCCGTAGAGCAGCAGCAGGGAACCGTGACAGACAGGAACCTGGAACAACCAATAATAGGCTAAAAAATAGAGGTAGCAGTGAAAAAAGTACCCACTAAATGAAAATAAATGAAGGATATTTTTCTATACAAGTCAATGAATGTATTTGTTATAAATAATGAAAAATATTTTAAAATCTCACAGAATGTATACCAACAATCTATATTAAAAATTTGTATTTAAAAACATAACATAAATACAAATTAATGTATTCTAAATATACATATACTTACAACAATGTTTATTGGACATTCATTAAATAATGAAAATGCATTTGTTAAAAAAGTACTATTCAAACATATGTGAAAAAACAACATATGACAATGTTAAACGTATATGTAAAATGTTATTTAAATAATTAACAGTAAAACATGCTAATAAAGATAAAGAAAAATGTATACGAATTGAAAAATAATGTTAAACAAATGTAATAAAAATTACACTTATAACGAAACAATGCTTACAAATTAATAAAGCTTTGTGTTAAAAATGTCATAAATATGGATTAATAAAGTCTATGATAATTAATAAGTCTATGATTTATTATTTGTAAAAACATACAAACACTAAACACCACCCAATAATTACCATTGTACATATGGTTCACTGACAGAATATCGATGTAAAAAATATCAATGAAAAAATATAGGATGCAAAAATATCGACTCCTATACTTAAACAGGTAAGTACAAAAATATCGAGAAAAAATAGCGATGTTAAAAATATAGTTGTACAAAATATCGATATATATATATATATATATATATATAGTAAAATAATACATATTAAATATATTAAATAATAAAATTAATTAAAAAACATAAAGTAGATTTAATATACATTTTAACAAATAAAATTAATTAAAAAAATTAAACACACATACATAATAATCTATATATATATATTTACTTTAAAACAATAAACTATTAATTTTAATCTATTTTATAATTTTAAAATTATATAAAAATGTACAAATATATATATATATATTACCTACTGGCGGTCGCCAGTAGGTAGTTATAGTTAGGACCTCGTTTCTATTCAAAAAGCGTTTTTTCTTTTGCCAATATCTTTGGCGCCGTTTGACGAATCTTCACGAAATATTCAAAACGAATGGTTCACTCAGGTCAGCTCCTGGTTTTAAAGTTTTGGGGTGATTTGTTGAGTGGGGGACGAGAAAAAAGGGGGGTCCCAAAACGCGTTTTCTCCATGTTAATTTCCATAGGAAACTTTAGACAAAGCTACAGCCCAAACTGCTGAAAGGAATTACAACAAATTTGGCAAAAAGGTAGGTCTTGGTTCAGAAAGCGTGCTTTTTTTAAAAATGGTGTGAATCCGTTCAGAAGTTCCTGAGAAATTAAAAAAATAAAAATATCGATATCTGGTGTCTGACGAGGATTTGCGAACCCTCCCGAGCACGAGCTTCATTCTGATTGGCTGCCAACACTCCAAACCAAAATGTGTTGGCAGCCATTTTGTGACTCGGTTGAACCGAGTCACAACAAAAAGGGGGAAAAAAGGTTATAAATGAAGGAAAGGGGGCAGGGTAGAAACACCCTGACCCCCTAGACCTGGTCAGGGGGTCCCACAGGGACCCCCAGGGCCACAAAATGCATATATTTTTTTATTTTTTCGGCGGAAGTCGCGCTGGGTGCGCGAATCTTGTAGAGAAAATTTTAAAAAATGAAGCGCGGTCTCCCGTGCTTCGTTTTAATGAGCCCCCGGGTGGGCCAGGTCCCAGGGGCATTTGTGGATATTTATGCGGGGGCCCTGCGGAGGCCCCTGCAGCCCCAGGGACCGCCACCTCCCCGGGTTTTTTTTAAATTAAAGGCATGGAGGGGGGGCTCCTGACCCCCCCATGCTGCCCCGGGGACCATCACCTCCCCGGGGCATTGCTATTATGTGTGGGGGGCTTGTGGGCCCCCCCAAGCCCCGGGGACCGCCACCTCCCCAGGGCTTCAATATTTAAAAAAATAAGTGTGGGGGGGGCTCCTGCTCCCCCCACACTACCCCGGGGACCACCACCTCCCCAGGGCTATTTACATGTTTGGAGGGGGCCACGCAGCACCCCTCCTGGAGCCTCTATGGCCCTGGGGACCGCCACCCCCCAGGGCCAGCTCCAGCAATGTCTCGGGGTGCCCACCCCCGGGACATTGCAGTTTGCAATGACAGGGCAGGAGTACGGCTCCCGCCCCATCATTGCAAACTATGCTTCGCTTCATGGAAGCGAGAGCAGAAAATCTGCTCTCGCTTCCATGAAGCGAAGCAGATTGCTTTTGGACAAGGGGAGCTGCATGTCAGCAGCTCCCCTTGTCCAAAAGCAATGCCGGCTGCCGCAGGAGGCGGGGAGCCGGCTGGGACCGCGGGGGCATTGGGGCTTCCCCCGTGGTCCCCAACGTGTGGCCAGGCCCTGGGGGATGGGTTCCCCGGGGCCAATAGTGCCCTAGGGAAGGGGGGGCCACGCGGCCCCCCTCCGGTACTATTTTTTTTATTTTATTTTTTAAATAGAAAAGAGGCACTGCCCCTGGGGATGGGGTCCCCGGGGTCATTATTGGCCTCAGGAGGGGGGCCACAGGCCCCGGGGGATGAGGTCCCCGGGGCCAATAGCGGCCCAGGGAAGCGGGGCTATGCAGCCTCCCATTCCGTATTATTAAAAAAAATTGTGAGAATAATTAGAAAAAATAGAGGTAATGCCCCGGGGGATGGGGTCCCCGGGGTGAATACCGAATAGTGGAAGTGGGGCGTATTCTTTTTTCTTTCTATTTTGGAGTCGCGACCCCAACGCGGCTCTCAGCGCGCCCCCTGTGTAACTTCGCGTTGGATTCGCGGAGCCTCCTCAAATAAATAATTTAGTAGTATATAATTTAGAAGGTAGTGTTGCATTTGTGAAGTTGTTTTAAAGAGGTAGTGTGATTGAAGTTAATGATAAGATTAAAATTGATAGAGTTAGTAAAAATATATAAAATTAAAAATTAATAGTTAAAGTTGAAATGTGTATTGTGTTGTAGTACATTGAATTCATGCTTTTGCAGATTCGCGACGGGTGCGCAAAGCCACAAAAAATTAAAAAAGAGTATGTATGTGTTAAAAAAATATAGATTCACTATTGTGTTATAGGGTGGCTCTAAAAAGAGCCCTTGTTTTTATTATGAGTTTTTTGTAGCTACATGTAAGTGCGGATGCATAGCTTTAGGTTGTTGAGAAAGACTCTGTTTCCTTGATCTGTGAAGTGTACTCCATCACTTCTGTAGATGTCATCCATATCAAAACGTAGATTGTATGTTATAGATGGAGCCCATCCTATGGTCTCTGAGGTAAGCAGAAACAGCTTTATTGATATTCTTCCTAGCTTTCTCAATCTGTGGACAGAATTGATTTGACCACTTCCATTTCTGTCTTTGGCATATATTAGAGTATACAAAGACAGTTTGAGGCAAAAGCAACATCAATTGTGCAAAGGTGTCCTTCATTAGCATTTCCAGACCTGCCGCAGTCAATGTGCCTTGGTCATTGCCACCACAGTGCAGAATCATGAGGTCAGGAGGTTGGAGATGCAAAAAGGTTTTAACCAAAGGCATCAATTGGTGCCACTTTAATCATCTCTGTGCAATCCATTTAATATCCACATTTTGCAAAGCTAGGTCTTTGTCAATACCTCTGTGTTCAGCATACCTTTTGCACCAGAAAACATAGCTGTGCCCAACAATCCATACTGTAAGCAGCTTGAAGGGATGTCTGGAAATAATGAAAAGATGTCTGTAGCTGAGGTAGTCAGTTGGTAGAATGAGAGGTATCTAAAATGGTGGACAAGATGCTGTTTTTTAAAAAGTAGATTATTGATTGGCTGTTTATGAACATTGTACACCCAAAAATAGGGTGCATGTTACTTTCTTTAAAAAGCATGTTTCTTATTGGTTATTAAAAAATGTTTGAAAGGTACAGTAGATAGGATAAGGTAATATTTGGCAAAAGTCAACCACACCTGCTGTTTGCATTTGTAACCTTGTGTGCTGAAGTTGAAAATATGGTGAACTTGTGACCTGCCTGTTCATTTGAATGTTGCAGAAACTGTTACTATGGAAACTGGGATTAAGCAGAATGGGGGAAGGGTTGAATCTTTAATTGTGGTTTTCAAAATATGGAATTGTAATTTATATATAAGTGATATGTTATTAAAGTAAGATTTCCCAAGTCAGTATTGTGTTTAGAAGTGGTGTGTTCTTAAAAAATAGAGCTATTATTATTAGTAATATATTTTTGAACTCCTGTATGGATTCGTGGCTCCATCGCGATGGTGCACGGTGGAGTCGCGACTCTAGAAAATTCCAGAACCTGTTTGGGCACTTTTAGAAGTCAGTTGGTAAGGGTTAATATGTCTAACCAATAGAAATGTGTTTTACAATTTGAAATTATGTAGAAAGTAATTTGATTTGTTACTTACATTTATTTGTGTGGAGAAAGAGAGGGAAAGTTTGCCATTACTTGTTTTACCTTGTTGAGAGTGGTGCATTACATTGATTGTGTGCATAAGAAAATCTTTTATGAGTTTCTGATATTTTATATTCTTCAAATCTATTTGGAAGGTGAGTTATAAATTTGTGAGGTGTATTATGTATTTAGCTTTATTTTTAAACTTTAAAAATTATTGAAGAACTGTGATGTTTTAAATATATTATTAAATGTAGAGATGTGTATTGTAGTTTGTTATATTGTACTTAAATGTTGTTTGAAATAAATTGTGTTTAGTAATGTGTGTATATTGGAAGATGGATTAGTGATTATGGTAGTTAGTCTTAGTGTGTGGAAATGTACAATTGAAGTATACCGCATAATTTTAGGTGTCGCTTTCAAATTGGAAGTGCAGTCTGTCAAGTTTTAAGGTGTGCATGGACTTGTGACTGAAGTATGTCTCTACTTGTATATGTATTTTCATATGTCTTATACATTTGAAGGTGCATGATGTATAACAAAGAGGTGTTGTTGCTTTGTATGTGGTAGGCTCAAGACTGTGAGTAGTAGTAGAATGGTGAAGATGCAGCACAAAGTGTGGTTTAAAAGATGTTGACATAAGGTATTAGTGATTAGGCTACTTTTTATAAGGCTCTAGAGAGGTACAGTTGAAATATGCCACATAATTTTTGGTGTTTGCTTGAAATTGGAAGTGTGTTCTGTGACTGTTTCAGGTGTGCATAGTGTTGTGATTGAAGAAAGTCTCTACTAGGTGATATATTCTGATATGTGTTATGTATCTGAAGATGCTAGATGTATAAAACACATGTATGCATCTATTTGTATATTTCTTTTATATATGATGCTGCTAGCAAAAGGTACAGACATATGCATGCATGCTTTCAGGAATATGGTGAGACTTACAACAGAGACATGTAAAGGGTTCCTGCTTTGTATTTGGCTAGGTGTAACATTCTAAGTAGTTGTAGAATGGTAAAACTGCAGCACAAAAGTGAGGTTTAAGATATGTTTGAAGAGAGATTAGTTATTAGACTAATTTGTATGAGTGTGTGGAAAGCTACACTTCAAATATACCGCATAATTTTCAGTGTCTGTTTGATATTTGAAGTGTAGTCTGTGAAGTTTTAAGCTGTGAATGGTGTTGTGACTGAGGTATGTCTCTACTTGCACATGTATTATGGTCCGTGGTATGCTTCTGAAGGTGATAGACATATCAAACACAGGTATATATCTATCTGTATATTTCTTTTATATATGATGCTGCTAGCAAAAGGTACAGATATATGCATGCATGCTTTCAGGAATATGGTGAGACTTACAGCAGAGACATGTGAAGGGTTGCTAGTTTATTTTTGTCTAGGTCCAATACCATAAGTAGTTGGAGAATGGTGAAGCTGCAGCTCAAAAGTGTGGTTTAAAACATGTTGGCAGAGGAATCATGCAATCACCCAGGTACTACTGATGCACTCCTACAATTACCCAGGCACTACTCATGCACTCCTCCATGCACCCAGGCACTACCTATGCACTCCTCCAATCACCCAGACATTACCCCTGCACTTATGCAATCACCCAGCTATTACCCATGCACTCCTTCAATCACCCAGCTATTACCCATGCACTCCTTCAATCACCCAGGTAGTACCCATGCACTTATAAAATCACCCAGGCACTACCTAGGCACTTCTCCAGTTACCCAGGCACTGCCCCTGCACTCGTACAATCACCCAGGCATTACCCTTGCTCTCATACAATCACACAGACACTATCCATGCACTCCTCCAATCACCCAGCCACTACCCATGCACTTATAAAATCACCCAGGCACTACCTATGCACTCCTCCAATCACCCAGGCACTAGCCCTGCACTCATGCAATCACCCAGGCACTACCTATGCACTCATGCAATAACCCAGGCACTACCCATGTACTCCTCTAATCACCCAGGCACTACCCATGCACTCATGCAATCCCTCAGGCACTACCCATGCACTCATACATGCACTCAGGCTCTGCCCCTGCACTCATGCAATCACCCAAGCACTACCCATGCAGTCCTCCAATCATCCAGGCACTACCCGTGCACTCATGCAATCACCCAAGAACTACTCATGCTCTCGTCCAATCACCCAGGCACTACCCATGCACTCCTCTATGCACCCAGGCACAACCCATGCACTCCTCCAATCACCCAGACATTACCCCTGCACTCAAGCAATCACCCAGGCATTACCCATGCACTCCTTCAATCACTCAGGCAGTACCCATGCGCTCCTCCAATCACCCAGGCACTACTCCTGCACTCATGCAATCACTCAGGCACTATCCATGCATTCATCCATGCACTCAGTCAGTGCTCCTGCACTCATTTCATTTACCCATGCACTCATATAATCACCCAGGCAGTACCTATGCATTCATGCAATCAGCCAGTCACTATCCATCCTCTCCTCCAATTACCCAGGCACTACCCTTGCACTCATACAATCACGCAGGCACTACTGTTGCACTCATCCATTCACCTAGGCACTACTCATGCACTCATCTATGCATTCAGGCACTATTCATGCACTTATCCATGCACTCAAGCTCTACCTCTGCACTCATGCAATTAGCCAGGCACTACCCATGGAGTCATGGAATCACTCAGGCACACCCATCACCTGTCCCAGCTGTAGGTCTCACCATATTCCTGAAACCATGTATACATATGTCTGTACCTTTTGCTAGCAACTTCATATATAAAAGTAATATACAAATAGTTGTATACCTGTGCTTTATATGTCTATCAAGTTCACATGCATGACACGTATTAAAATGCATGTGCAAGTAGAGACATACCTCAGTCACAAGACTATAAAGGCTTTAAAACTTGACAGACTGCACTTCACATTTCAAACACACACCTAGATTTATGTGGCATCATCCAAGTGAACTTTTCCACAGACTCTTACAAAGTACCATAATTACTAATTTCTCACCCAACTTATCTTAAACATCACTTTTCTACTGCTGCTGCTTCACTATTCTACTACTACTTAGTCACTGAGCATAGCTAAGAGCAAAGCAGCAACCCTTCACATGTCTCTGCTGTAAGTCTCCCCATATTTCTAAAAGCATGCATGTATGTATCTGTACCTTTTGCTAGTGACATCATATATAAAATAACTATGGAAATGGATGTATACCTGTGTTTTACACATCTATCATCTTCAGATGGATAATACATATCTGAATATATGTGTAAACGGAGATATACTTCAGTCAGAACACCATGGAGACCTTAAAACTTGAGAGACTGCAGTTCATATTTGAAAAAGACAACTACATTTATGTGGTGTACTTTAAGTGTAGCTTTCCAAAGACTCATACAAACTAGGTTAATCACTAATCTGTTTTCTAACATGTCTTAAAGCTCACTTTTGTGCTGGAGCTTCACCATTCTGTGACTACTTATGGTGTTGGGCCTAGCCAAATATAAAGTAGCAATGTATCACATGACTCAGCTGTAAGTCTCTCCATATTCCTGAAAGCACGCATGCATATGTCTGTACCTTTTGCTAGCAGCATCATAAAAGAAATATCCAAATAGATGTATACTTCTATTTTATACGTCTAGCATCTTTAGATGCATAATACATATCAGAATACATGTGCAAGTAGAGACAAACCTTAGTCACAACACCATGCAGACGTTAAAACTTGACAGACTGCACTTCACATTTGAAGCAGATAATGAAAATTATGCGGTATATTTGAAGTCTAGCTTTCCACAGACTTATACAAAGTAGTGTAATAACTAATCCATCTCATAACATGCACAAAACTTCATTTTTGTGCTGCTGCTTCACCATTGTATGACTACATAGGGTGATGGGCCTAGCCAAATATAAAGCAGCAAACCTTCAGATGTTTCTGCTGCTGCTTCACCATCTTTCTAAAAACATGCATGCATATGTCTGTACCTTTTGTTAGTAGCATGCTATATCAAACAAACATACAAATAGATGTATACCTGTGTTTTATGTGTCTAGGATCTTCAGATACATAAGACATATCACGATACATGTGCAAGTACATATATACCTCAATCAGAAGATCATGAAGACCTTAAAACTTGAGAGACTGCACTTCATATTTCAAAGAGAGACCTAGATTTATTCAGCACACTTCAAGTGAACTTTTCCAGAGACTCTTACAAAGTACCATAATCACTAATTCTTCACTCAACATATCTTAAACATTACTTTTCTGGTGCTGCTGTTCTACCATTCTACTAGTAGTTAGGTTTCGAGCATAGCCAAAAACAAAGCAGCAACCTTTCAGATGTCTCTGCTGTAAGTCTTACCATGTTCCTGAAATCATGCATGCATGTGTCTGTACCTTTTGCTAGTACACCATATGTAAAAGAGGCATACAAATAGATTTATACTTGTGTTTTACACATGTACCATCTTGAGATGGATAACACATATCAGAATACATGAGTAAATAGAGACATATCTATATAGACACTTACATTTATGCGGCATACAAACATATGCATGCATGCTTTCAGGAAGATGGTGAGACTTACAGCATAGACATGTGATGGGTTACTGGTTTATATTTGTCTGTGGAAAGGTATGCTTGAAATACACCACATGATTTTATGTCTCTACTTGAAATGAGAAGTGCAGCTTCTTAAGTTTTAAGGTGTGCATGAGCTTGTGACTGAGGTATGTCTGTTCTTGCAGATGTATTTTCATATGTGTTATGAATCCGAAGATGCTAGATGGATAAAATACAGGTATATATCTATTTGTATGTTTCTTTTATATATGATGGCACTAGGGTAAGGTACAGACACATGCATCCATGCTTTTAGAAATATGGGGAGACTTACAACAGAGATATGTGAAGGGTTGTTGCTTTGTATTTTGCTCGGCTGTACATCTGAGTATTAGTAGAATGGCGAAGAAGCAGGAGCAGTAAAGTGATGTTTAAGATATGTTGGGTGAGGAATTAGTGATTATGGTGCTTTGAAGTATGCCACATAAATCTAGGTGTCCGTTTGAAATGTTAAGTGTAGTCTGTCAAGTTTTAAGGTCTGCATGGTTGTGTGATTGATGTATGTCTCTAGTTGTATATGTATTCTCATATGTGTTATGCATCTGAAGATGCTAGATGTATAAAACATAGATATATCTCTATTTGTATGTTTCTATTATATATGGTAGTACTAGTAAAAGGTACAGACACATGCATACATGCTTTCAGGAATATGGTGAGATTTGTAACAGACTCATGTGTAGGTTTGATGCTTTATATCTGGGTAGGCCCAATACCCTGAGTAGTTACAGAATGGTGAAGCTGTAGTACAAAAGTCTACACCATTTTTGTCCTACAATTTCACTATTCTGCTACTACTCAGGATGTTGGGTGTAGTAAAATATAAAGCAGCAACCTCAACACATGTCTCAGCAGTAAGTCTCCAATGACCCAGGCACTAGCCATGCACTGAGGCACTATGTATGCAGTCCTTCAATCAGCCAGGCACTACCCCTGCACTCATGCAATCACTCAGGCACTACCTATGCACTCTTTCAATAACCCAGGCACTACCCCTGTACGCATGCAATCACCCAGGTACTACCTATGCACTCCTCCAATCACCCAGGTGCTACCTGTGTACTTATAAAATCACCCCGGCACTACCTATGCACTCCTCCAATCACACAGGCACTATCCCTGCACTCCTCCTATCACCCAGGCAATACCAATGCACTGATGTAATCACTCAGGCACTACCCATGCACTCATACATGCACTCAGCCACTACCCCTGCACTTATGCAACCACTCAAGCACTACCCATGCAGTTCTCCAATCATCCAGGCACAACCCTTGCACTCATGCAATCACCCAGGTGCTACCCATGCACTCTTCCAATAATTCAGGCACTACCCATGCACTCCTCTATGCACCCAGGCACAACCCATGCACTCCTCCAATCACGCAGGCGTTACCCCTACAATACTGCAATCACCCAGGCATTACCAATGCACTTCATTAATCACTCAGGCAGTACTCATGCAGTCCTCCAATTTCCCAGGCACTACCCCTGCACTCATGTAATCACTGAGGCACTATCCATGCAGTTATACATGCACTCAGTTATTACTTCTACACTCATTCCATTTACTGATGCACTCATCAAATCACCAAAGCAGTACCTTTGCACTCATGCAATCAGCCAGTCACTATCCATCCTCTCCTCCAATTACCCAGCCAGTATCCTTGCACTCATACAATCACCCAGGCACTACTGTTGCACTCATTCATTCATGTAGGCACTACTCATACACTCATCTATGCATTCAGGGAGGGACTATTCATGCACTTATCCATGCACACAAGCTCTACCTCTGCACTCATGCAACCAGTCAATCAGTATCCAATCTCTCCTCCAGTTATACAGACACTACCCTTGCACTCATACAATCACCCAGGCACTACCCATGGATTCATGCAATCACTGAGACACACCCATCATATATCTTAGCTGTAAGTCTTACCATATTCCGGAAACCATTTATACATATGTCTGTACCTTTTGCTAGCAATATCATATATAAAAGTAATATACAAATAGATGTATACTTGTGTTTTATATGTCTAGCATCTTCATATGCATAATATGTATCAGAATACATGTGCAAGTAGAGATATACCTTAGTCACAACACCATGCAGACCTTAAAACTTGACAGATTGCTGTTCACATTTGAAGCAGATAATGAAAATTATGTGGTATACTTGAAGTATAGCTTTCCACAGACTCATACAAAGCAGCGTTATGACTAATCCTTGTCCTAATATGCCTTAAACCTCACTTTTGTGCTGCTGCTTGATCATTCTACGACTACATAGGGTGTTGGGCCTAGCCAAATATATAGCAGCAATCCTTTACATGTCTGTGCTGAAAGTCTCACCATCTTCCTAAAAGCATGCATGTATATGACTGTACCTTTTGTTAGTAACATCATATATCAAAGAAACATACAAATAGATGTATACCTGTGCTTTATATGAGTAGCATGTTCAGATGTATAAGACATATCACAATACATGTGCAAGTTCATACATATCTCAATCAGAAGACCATGAAGATCTTAAAACTTGAGAGAGTGTACTTCATGTTTCAAAGAGACACTTAGATTTATTTAGTGCACTTCAAGTGAACTTTTCCAGAGACTCTTACAAAGTACTATAATCACTAATTCTTCACCCAACATATCTTAAACATTACTTTTCTGGTGCTGCTGCTTTACCATTTTACTACTAGTTAGATATTGAACAAAGCCAAAAACAAAGCAGTAAGAAGTTAGAGAAGTGGAGAAAGAGGCAAGAGGGGTGCAGCAAGATGCAAGAGAAGTGCAGACAGAAGCAACAGAGATGTAGAAGGAAACAAGAGAACTGAAGAAAGAGGCAAGAGAGTTGCAGAAACGGGCAAGAGAGGTCCAGAAAGAAGCAAGAGCAGTGCAGAAAGAACCAACAGAGGTGCAGAAACAGACAAGGGGGTACAGAAAGAGGTAAGAGAAGTGTAAAAAGAAGCAACAGAGGTGCAGAAAGAGGCAAGAGGGGTGCAGAAAGAAGCAAGAGAAGTGCACAAACAAGCCACAGAGGTGCAGAAAGAGGCAAGAGGGCTGCTGAAAGAGGCAAGAGAAGTGCAGAAAGAAGCAATAGAGGTGCAGAAAGTGGCAAGAGAAGTACAGAAAGAGGGAAGAGGGGTGCAGAAATAGGCAAGAGGGGTGCATATAGTAGCAAGAGTAGTGTAGAAAGAACCAACAGAGGTGTAGAAGGAAGAAAAAGATGTGCCGAAAGAAGCAAGAGGGGTGCCAAAATTTGCAAGAGAGGTGCAAAAAGAAACAAGAGCAGTGCAGAAAGAACCAACAGAGGTGCAGAAACAAACAAGAGGGGAGTAGAAAGAGGTAAGAGAAGTGCAAAAAGAAGCAACAGTGGTGCAGAAAGAGGCAAGAGGGGTGCAGAAAGAGGCAAGAGAAGTGCAGAAAGAAGCAACAGAGGTGCAGAAAGAGGCAAGAGAAGTACAGAAAGAGGGAAGAGGGGTGCAGAAAGAGGCAAGAGGGGTGCAGAAAGAAGCAAGAGTAGTATAGAAAGAACCAAAAGAGGTGCAGAAGGAAGAAAAAGATGTGCCGAAAGAAGCAAGAGAGGTGCAAAAAGAAACAAGAGCAGTGCAGAAAGAACCAACAGAGGTGCAGAAACAGACAAGAGGGGTGCAGAAAGAGGCAAGAGAAGTGCAAAAAGAAGCAACAGAGTTGTAAAAAGAGGCAAGAGGGTTGCACAAAGAGGCAAGAGAAGTGCAAAAAGAAGCATCAGAGTTGTAAAAAGAGGCAAGAGGCGTGCAGAAAGAGGCAAGAGAGTTGCAGAAACAGGCAAAAGAGGTGCATAAAGAAGCAAGAGCAGTACAGAAAGAATCAACAGAGGTGCAGAAGTAGGCAAGAGGGGTGCAGAAATTTACACGAGATGTGCAGAAAGAAGCAAGAGAGGTGTAAAAAGAAACAATAGAGATGCAGAAAGAACCAACAGAGGTGCAGAAACAGACAAGAGGGGTGCAGAAAGAGGCAAAAGAAGTTCAGAAAGAAGCAACAGAGGTGCAGAAACAGACAAGAGGGGTGCACAAAGAGGCAAGAGAAGTGCAAAAAGAAGCAACAGAGTTGTAAAAAGAGGCAAGAGGCGTGCAGAAAGAGGCAAGAGAGTTGCAGAAACAGGCAAAAGAGGTGCATAAAGAAGCAAGAGCAGTACAGAAAGAATCAACAGAGGTGCAGAAGTAGCCAAGAGGGGTGCAGAAATTTATACGAGATGTGTAGAAAGAAGCAAGAGAGGTGTAAAAAGAAACAATAGAGATGCAGAAACAGACAATAAGGGTGCAGAAAGAGGCGAGAGAAGTTCAGAAAGAAGCAACAGAGGTGCAAAAGGAGGCAAGAGAACTGAAGAAAGGGGCAAGAAAGTTGCAGAAACAGGCAAGAGAGGTCCAGAAAGAAGCAAGAGCAGTACAGACAGAACCAACAGAGGTGCAGAAACAGGTAAGAGAAGTGCAAAAAGAAGCAACAGAGATTCAGAAAGAGGCAAGAGGGGTGCAGAAAGAAGCAAGAGTAGTGCACAAAGAAGCAACAGAGATTCAGAAAGAGGCAAGAGGGGTGCAGAAAGAAGCAAGAGTAGTGCAGAAAGAACCAACAGAGGTGCAGAAGGAAGAAAAAGGTGTGCTGAAAGAAGCAAGAGGGGTGCCAAAATTAGCAAGAAAGGTGCAAAAAGAAACAAGAGCAGTGCAGAAAGAACCAACAGATGTGCAGAAACAGACAAGAGGGGTGCAGAAAGAGGCAAGAGAAGTCCAGAAAGAAGCAACAGAGATGCAGAAGGAGGTAAGAGAATTGAAGAAAGAGGCAAGAGAGTTGCAGAAACAGGCAAGAGAGGTCCAGAAAGAAGCAAGAGCAGTGCATAAAGAACCAACAGAGGTGCAGAAACAGACAAGAGGGGTGCACAAAGAGGCAAGAGAAGTGCAAAAAGAAGCAACAGAGGTGCAGAAAGAGGCAAGGGGGGTGCAGAAAGAGGCAAGAGAGTTGCAGAAGGAGGTAAGAGAACTGAAGAAAGCGGGAAGAAGGGTGCAGAAAGAGGCAACAGGAGTACAGAAAGAAGCAAGAGAGGTGCAGAAAGAAGCAAGAGAAGTGCACAAACAAGCAACAGAGGTGCAGAAAGAGGCAAGAGGGGTGCAGAATGAGGCAAGAGAAGTGCAGAAAGAAGCAACAGAGGTACAGAAAGAGGCAAGAGAAGTACACAAAGAGGCAAGAGAGTTCAAAAACAGACAAAAGAGGTGCGAAACATACAAGAGGGGTGCAGAAAGAGACAAGAGAAGTGCAGAAAAAGGGAACAGAGGTGTAGAAAGAGGCAAGAGAGGTGCAGAAAGAGGGAAGAAGGTGTGCAGAAAGAGGCAAGAGTTAGGTATTGAATATAGCCAAAAGCAAAGCAGCAACTCTTCACATGTTTCTGCTGTAAGTCTCACCATCTTCCTGAAACCATGCATGCATGAGTCTGTACCTTTTGCTAGTGCACCATATATAAAAGAAGCATTCAAATAGATGTATACTTCTGTTTTATATGTAAAGCATCTTCAATTGTATGACACATATGAGAATACATGTGCAAGTAGAGACATACCTCAGTCACAAGACCATGCAGGCCTTAAAACTTGACAGACTACACTTCACATTTGATTTGGGTAGTAGTAGAGAAATCCTTTAGTTGTCCTCAGTCATTCTGTTGTAGAGGTTGTGATGTCTTTTAATTGTAGGAATTGTGCAGTATCTGACATAGCTTTGCAATGCAATTAAAAGTATTTCTTTATTTATAGATGAGAATATTTGTATATAATTATTTTAGTAATATAAAATTATTTTTAGAAACTATTTAAACTTTTCTTTTTTTCCAGATACTCACCATTATTAGTAAGAAAGATTGAGTATGGCAAGAAAAGATCAAAAGAAAAGAAAAGAAAAAAACAGTACTATTTAAAGGAAAGAGAAAAGCAGAAATTAGATGATGTTCAAAATGTGATATTGAAGAAAAAGACTTCTAGTAAGAGAACTAAAGAATTTGTTAAAAGACTTTTAAAGAACGTAATGAATTTTCTAAATGTGGAAAAGAGAAAGAAAAGTTGTACAACCAATCAGAAGGAAACGAAAAAGGACATATTAATGGAAAATCAGGTTATGGGAAAACAATCCATGTTGAAAGAAGGATGAAAGAATATAAAGACATTAGGAAGAGAATGTATAAAAGTAGAGTACTACAACATTTATTGAAAGATTGTAAAAAATAATAAAGAAGATCAGCATCTTACAAGAAAAAACAACAGATTGAAAGTGTAGTAGAAAAAGCTTATGAATTAAAAAGAAAATTATTTATATTGGTATTGAAGAGAATGAAAACATTGAATAAAACAATGCACTTTATGAAGGAGAAAAGAAAAAGAAAAAGACTGGTTAATAGAAGTAGCTTTTGCAAAAACATTTCGGGTGAATGGAAGCACACTTCTAGAACTGAACCTTTTTTTAATGAAGAAAGCTATTTTCAACAAAGTACATTAGTTCGTGCAGTTGATACCAATGGTCATTGTTATGAGGTAAAAGATGGTTGTCCAACTGAAAAAGAAAAGATGGTTCCTAGAAATGTGGAAGAAGTAATAGCTGAAGAAGTTCAAGGGAGACGTACACAAGTTCCAGTGTGTACATGGGATTGTAGTAGTATTTGTAGTATACGACAGGAATCTATTGATATATTACGAATTTTCTTACGAGATTATGCAAAAAAAGTGTTAAACAGAAGATTAAGATGTTGCAAGGACTAGATCCTTGTAAAGTGAGAAAATATACTAAGTTGCAGGGTCATTCTCTGGCTTGTCTTTCTAGGAAAGTGTGTCAAAGTACTTTTCATCATTTAAGAAAGTTAGCAGTACATCATTCAGAAATGTGGAAGTTAGTAAGAAGATTGTACTACGTAAAAAGTCCTGCATTATCTTTAAGTGAAATAAACACAGCTCTTTTGCATGGTTCAGTATCGGATGTAAAAAAAGTTTCTGATGATATACAGTTTCGTTTCTTTGGTTCACAAGAGGAGTGTAGAGAAAGTGACAGTTTGATAAGTGTAGTTGTTGAAGAACAGGTGGAAGATATTACTACTGAGAAGTTTGCAGAAGAAATTACAAAGTTTAAGGTACTTTCATGTGAAAAACCAAACTATGTTTGTATTTGTTGTCAACGTACTCACTATAGAAGTCAAACTAGGAATGTTGATCTATATTTAAAAAGTTAAAAGGAAAACAATGATAAGTGGGAGCAATTTGGTGCCTATTTGTTGGTGGAAGGTCGCTTTGAGTTGGGTACTGATCAACGTATTTGTAAATATTGTTACAACAAATTAGAAGAGAACAAAATGCCAGCTAACAACTTAGGGGCCGATTCCGATTCGGGCCGGAAATCTCTCCAACCGAGCCGGACCCGGAGAGATTTCCGACCGAATCGGACCCGTGCAGCCCGACCGAACGAGTACGATGCGTCCGTATGCTATCGTACTCGAGTCGGTCGGACTCCCATTGAAGTCAATGGGAGCCGGTCATACAACGCGGACGCGGGCACCCATTGCCTCAATGGGTGTGAGGCGAACAAGGGCGCCCCCTACAGCGGGTACATGCACAGGTAGGGGGGACCCATGGGTCCCCCCTGTGTGCGACTCGCGCGGCTACGCGTACAGGGGGGTCCGACACGGACCCCCGAGCATGGCTCCGACTGCTCTTTCGAGCCGGATGGCGCGTGTCGGTCGGACTGCTCGCGGCGCGCATCGTACTTACCCGGCTGGGGAACGTCTCCATTGCGCGGTGCGAGTCGTGTCCGAGCGAGTCGGTCGGTGCGGTTCGACCCGGGGACGAGTCGGTCGGAGCGGTTGGGACGCCCGAACGAGTCGGTCGGCGATTTCGCATCGTACTCGCTCGTCCGGACGCGCGTACGGATCGGTCGGGAAATAGGGCCCCGAATCGGATCCGGTTAAGCCGAATCCGATTCGGAGCCCTACCGGCCGAGATCGGAATCGGCCCCTTAATGTTGGTAGCTATTCCTCCGGAACTAGTAGATTTAAATACATATGAGTCCATTCTTATTCAATCTGTGCACCCATTTCAGGATATAGTTCGGATGGAGCCTAAAACAGGTAAGCTGCCTCCAACAGATTTACAAAGAGGTCTGAAAGGAAGAGTTGTGTATTTACCTTTAGATTTTAAGAAAAATATTGAAACTGTTGCTATAGAGAGAGAGGAAAGTGAACCTGTAGTTATTCTAGTTAATGGTGTACCAACAAAGAGTCGGAAAATATGGCAAGAGTGAGTAGATGTCCCAAACTTCAAAAGGCTACATTATATCTTGTACAAAACAATATTTATTATAAAACTGTAAATGTGGAAGAACAAGAAATATGTTTAGAAGATGAAACAGAAATTTCAACTGGCCAAATAGAGAAAGTGGACCACTCCAGGAGTGAAGAAATTTATGAACATTACAGTATACATCCTCTACATTCAAAAGAAGTGATAGGAAACACTATTGAATTATTTCAAATGAAGAAAGCGAAGGGAACTCCCATGAGTGTATGGGAAAAAAGTTTAGAAGCTCGTTGTTTTCCACAGCTCTTCCTCACTGGAAAAGGTGGACGATATGATGAACGACCACTACAGATTCCAGCTTCAGAATACTGTTCGACAAGATTGTACTCAGAAGATCCAAGATTTCGACAGTGTATTCCATATATATTTCATCTTCTGTTTGAAAGTGTTTTGTCTGGACTTTCATATGCAGTGAACCACATATTAAAAACAGGAGTTCATCTTACACAGGTTTCTGCAAAGGAATTATTGGACAAAGTTCAACAAAGAGACGATCATTTAGAGTCTCAGTTAATTAATTTGATGGCGTGTCAACGCGGTACTAATGAGTATTGGTATAGTCATCATGGAGAACTTAAATGTATGTTAAGAAACTTAGGTACCCCTATGTAGTTTGTTACGCTTAGCTGTGCTGAATACGCATGGGACGATTTACTTGAATTTCTACGACAAGCAAATTCAAATGTAAAAAACATTGAATTAAAGACAGCTGGAGAACTGTGTTCCTTGGATCCTGTAAATGTGTGCAGAAATTTAAGTCATAGGTTTCAAGCTATGATGTCTTTTATCTGCAATAAAAATAATCCCCATCTTGGAAAAGTTATTGATTTCTTTTGGAGAAAGGAGTACCAAGCCAGAGGTGCTCCTAATATACACATGCTATTATGGATCAAGAATGCACCTAAATTTGGAACCGATTCTGATGAAACTATTTTGTCTGTCATTGAAGACTATGTTACCTGTGCCATCCAAAAAAAGGAATAGAAAACAGCTTAAGACAACAAGTTTTACAGTTTCAAGTCATCTATGTGGAAAATATTGTCGACGAAAATACACGTCAAAGGGAAAATTTTATGTAAAATGTCGTTTTGGATTCCCACGTCCAATAATTTCAAAAGGAAGAGTCAACAGTTTCATGTCAGCAGTAAGGCATACTATAACTCGAAAATCTCCGAAGAATACATACAACATAAAACAAACTGAAAATTCAAAGTATATTAATGACTACAATCCAGTGATTTTGACAATGTGGAATGCAAACATGGGTATCCAGTATGTTGCAGATAATTCAATTGCTGTTGCTCGCTACGTTACGTCATATATAACCAAATCTGAAAAGACAGAGTTGAAAGAAATGTGGGTAGAAATTTCACAAGAGAAGACTCTTAGTAACAAATTGTACAGCTTTAGTTTGAAAATGCTTTCCCATCGAGAGATTGGATCCTATGAATGTTCGGATCAGTTGAGCTCTGCCAGTTTATATTCAAAGTTAGGAGGAATCATTTGGGTAAGTCTAGGTCTTGCTGAAACACGAAATCGAGTATTGAAATCTCTACAAGAAATTGAATACTTAGCTTGAATGAACCAGAAAGTACAGATATTGTTAAAACTAATATGTTGGATACGTACTATCCCAAAAGGAGTCCACATCTGGAAAACATATGTCTGTATGAAGTACTGCAACATTACAGCTTTAAGAGAAATTTTATAGAAAATATAAATGAAGAAAAATATGCAGTAATTGGATGTGATGGATGTTTGATAAAACATGCCAAAGGAAATCTTATTAACCACAGAAAACTCAGTTGCAAAACTCCAGATAAAAGGGAATTTTTCTATTTAGCTCTTCTGCAACTCTTCAAGCCTTGGCGTAGTGAAATGGAATTACTTGGAGATTTTGACTGCTATGAAGATTCTTTTAATGCATATAAAGATAACATTCAATGCACAATTTTCCCTACTTATCTACAAATGTTAAATGAAGAGATTGAACAAGAAACTACTATTGCAGCTGAAATAGCTAGAGACAGTTCTCAAGATAGTCAAAGTTCTGCTCCACTAAGTCAAGATCCACTAGGACAACCAATTTTTGAAAATGAAGCAGCAATAGCCATGAATGAAGTAGAAACGGCAATCAACAAGCAAAAGAGGATATTATTGAGTTGGGAAACTTGGAAGAAAAACTAAATATTGAACAAAATGAAATATATCAGCAAGTGACACAACAGATACAGCATGGTTTACTGCATGAAAAAAAGAATGCCAATGCACATCATTTAAACCTATTCGAATGTACATCAGTGGTCAAGCTGGAACAGGCAAAAGTTTCTTAATTAAAGTTTTGACCAGTTATCTACACAAAACTACTGAATCACATTTATCTTGTGCTGTAACAGCTCCAATTGGATTAGCAGCACACAACAATAAAGGGATTACGTTACATCGATTACTCATGCTACCAGTTGAACATGAAAATAAATTGGAATATCACAAGCTATCTGGAGAAGCTTGTTATGAAGTTTCAAGAGTACTGAAGAAAATGAAACTTCTAATCATTGATGAGGTGAGCATGGTCTCAAACTTAATGCTTGCCTTTGTACATTTAAGAATGCAACAGATTTTAAAAACAGATTATGATGTTCTAATTGGAGGAAAACATGTAATTCTATTCGGCGACCTACTACAACTTACTCCTGTAAAAGGACAACCTGTTTTTAAAACACTTGTCCATGAAGACACTAGGAAATCTTTGGGAAGTATTGGAAATGTCAACATTTGGTCTCATTTTGAATATAAAGAACTTATTAAGAATATGCGACAAGCAAGTGATGAACATTATGGAAACATTCTTCAAGATATAAGAATTGGTGTTTTGACAAAACATGGTAAAGAAGCTTTACAAAGTCGGCTTTTAACGAAGTTGTTTGCAAATGAAAACATAGCACCTGAAATAATATACAAAAATTGGAGAAAAGAATTCTATAGTTTGCCTAATGCCTACACTGCAAGAGTGTTCTACATTCAATCAAGAACTTTTGAAATTGGAAAAACAACCAATAGTGAAAATGGAAGCTATTGATAAAATAGAACATGAAGGAGTTACTATTCTTCTCTCGGAGAAATTACAGTCAAAATTGGATTCTTTGGAAAAGTCAGTGTCTAAGACTGCAGGTTTAGAAAAGACTTTATATGTATGTGTAAACTGTCGGGTAATTTTACGGCGTAATTTGAATGTAGAAGAAGGTTTAGTAAATGGAGCAATGGGAAAATTTGTTGATTTTGTAAATTTTCAAAACAGAGATGGAATTGAATTTTTGAAGATTAAATTTGATCAGATTGAAGAGGTAAAACAGATTGGACATTGTACTGTTCGTTTTTTGCTTGTAAAAGACTTGTATGTTTGTAGAAAACAGTTTCCTCTTTCTTTAGCATATGCAGTAACCATTCATAAATCTCAAGGTTTAAGTGTAGACAGTGCTTTGGTAAATATTGGAAGTACAGTGTTTAAAGAAGGCATGGCATACGTTGCATTGTCTCGAGTAAGAACACTATCTGGTTTGTATTTGATTGATTTTGATGAGAAAAAGATTAGTGCTGATGTAAATTGTGTAAGAGAGTACAATCGGTTAAGAAGACTTTATGCTCCTAACTTAGGTGAATATCCCGTATATGAGAAACGTGTAGTGTGTCCAAAACAGAATTATGACAAATATTCTACTGAGATTCAAAAAAAGAAAACAATTCAAGAGAATGATGAAACAGCAAAGAAAATGAAAATGGACACTGTTGATGATATTGTAGGATACCAGTTAGAAAATAGTTCAGGTATCAACTGCTATGCTAATGTAATTGTGAATGTTGTCTTTTATCTAGAGGATCTTCATCATGAAATTATGGAAAATCGAGAAAAAAGATTCTGTTCTTTACTACATTATATTTTTCAAAAGTTGGTAACTGATAGAACTAAAATCCATACTGCTTCTGGCATTCGCCATCTTTTGGATATATGTACTGGTCCATTGAAATTTACATTGAATATACAACAAGATGCACAAGAATTTCTTATGTTTATGCTAGCAGTATTGGAAGATGAAAGAATAGAAATTGAAAATTTATTTGGAGTAAGTTACAGGTGGGATCATAAATGTGAAGAGTGTTCATTTTCTTCTACCACTGAAATAGACACTGAACGATTCATATATTTGACGATACCAGATTGCAAATCAGTGTCTTTTAACAAATTAGTAAAAACAGCTAATCAAGATATGAAATGTTCTCATTGTAAATCAGAAATGTTGTCAACATTATATATAGAAAGATTTGGAAAATATGTCATTTTAATGCTACAACGTTGTAGAGCAAATGGATCAAAATTGGAAACCAAAATTAAAAAAATTTGTGGCAAGTCAAGTATCAATTTCAGGAAGAACTTTTAAAGCAGTGGCTAATATTTTCCATGATGGACCTACTACAACATCTGGACACTATACTGTGTATTTAAAGTGCAATAAAGGATGGACACATTGCAATGATGCCCATTTGGAATTCAAATGTAGGTTGCCTTATATTACCAAATTCTTATCTGATATTTTTGATGCCAAAGTTTTGAAAACATCATTCGGCCTATTGGAAAGATGTGAACACAAATTAACGAGTTTATTTTGGATATTTTCAATGCAAAAGATTTGGAAACATTATTCGGCCTATTGGGAAGATGTGAACAATTAGTGTTTGGATTATTGTTTGTGCTAATTCATATTGCATTTGGAAAATTGTGTTTGAAACAAGTAGTTTATATATTTGATCTTTATATTATACGGATGTAAATGAGAGTGTACATTTTACAAAATGTACTTGAGAGAAATAAAAGACTTAATGTAGTTGAAGAATGTAATTTAGAAACTGTAGATAGGTAAACTCTAGTTACACATGTTCTAAATAATGCTCAACGCTGATTAGGGTTTTTTTTTACAATCTCGTTGATTGTTTTTTTTCCCTGCTGTTGTATCATGATCTACATTGAAATACTGTGTATGGTAAAATTCAGTAGAATCTGAGAACAGCAACAAAGGGAACCTGAAAATGGTATGTAATTCTAAAATTATGTTGTGTTCTTAAAACTATAATATTATATACAATAACAGTTTTTCTTCTTTTTTACAGAAGGTAATGGTGAAGTTTGAAAAGATTTTAAATTCACTCTACCACAAAACTACTGTAAAATAGTTCCACTGAGTTTTATATTTACATTAGTAAAAAAAGGTAAGAAGAAATAATGTAATAAGCATGATAATGTGAAATAATGTTTAGAGCCACTTTTACTGCACTCATCCATTCCTTCAAACACTACCCATGCACTCATCTATACAGTTAGGCGCTATTCCCACACTCATTCAATTTAGCCAGGCACTATCTATATACTGGTACAATCACCCAGGCACTACCGATGCACTCATGCAATCACTCACATACTACCCATACACTCATACATGTACTCAGGCACTTCTGCTGCACTCATGCAATCACCCAAGCAGTACCCATGCAGTCTTCCAATCATCCAGGCACAACCCGTATACTCTTCCAATAACCCATGCACTACCTCTGTACTCATGCAATCACCCAGGCACTACACCTTCACTCATGCAATCACCCAGGCACTACCTATGCACTCATGCAATAACCCAGGCACTACCCGTACAGTCATGCAATCAGCTAGACATTACCCCTACACTCATGCAATCACCCAGGAATTACATATGCACTCCTCCAATCCCCCAGACATTACCCCTGCACTCATGCAATCACCCATGCATTAGCTATGCACTCCTCCAATCACCCAGGCACTCCCCTTGCACTCCTCCAATCACAAAGGCAGTATCTATGCACTCCTCCAATCACTCAGGCAAAACCCATGCACTTATAAAATCACTGAGGCACTACAAATGCACTCCTCTAATTACCCAGGCACTACCCCAGCACTCATGCAATCACCCAGACACTACCTATGCACTCATGCAATAACCCACGCACTATCCCTGTACTCATGCAATCACCCAGGCACTACCTATGCACTCCTCCAATCACCCAGCCAGTACCCATACACTTATAAAATCACCCAGGTACTACCTATGCACTCATGCAATCACCCAGGCACTATCCCTGCACTCATGCAATCACCCAGGCACTACCTATGCACTCATGCAATCACCCAGGCACTACCCCTGCACTCATGCAATCACCCAGGCACTACCTATGCACTCATGCAATAACCCAGGCACTACCCTTGCACTCATGCAATCACCCAGGCACTAGCTGTGCACTCATGCAATAACCCAAGCACTACCCCTGCACTCATGCAATCACCCAGGCAGTACCTATGCACTCATGCAATAACCTAGGCACTACCCATGCACTCCTCCAATCACCCAGGCACTACCCATGCACTCATACATGCACTAAGGCACTATCCATGCACTCATCTAATCAGCCAGACATTACCCCTGCACTCATGCAATCACCCAGGTATTACCCATGCACTTCTCCAATCACCCAGCTAGTACCCTTACACTTATAAAAATCACCCAGGCACTACCTATGCACTCATGCAATCACCCAGGCACTACTCCTGCACTCATGCAATCACCCACACACTACCTATGCACTCATGCAATAACCCAGGCACTACCTTTACACTCATGCAATCACCCAGGCACTAGCTATGCACTCATGCAATTACCCAGGCACTACATATGCACTCACGCAATCACCCAGGCACTACCCCTGCACTCATGCAATCACCCAGGCACTACCTATGCACGCATGCAATAACCCAGGCACTACCCTTGCACTCATGCAATCACCCAGGCACTAGCTGTGCACTCATGCAATAACCCAAGCACTACCCCTGCACTCATGCAATCACCTAGGCACTACCTATGCACTCATGCAATAACCTAGGCACTACCCATGCACTCCTCCAATCACCCAGGCACTACTCATGCACTCATGCAATCCCTCAGGCACTACCCATGCAGTCATACATGCATCAAGGCACAATCCATGCACTCCTCCAATCAGCCAGACATTACCCCTGCACTCATGAAATCACCCAGGCATTACCCATGCACTTCTCCAATCACCCAGCTAGTACCCTTACACTTTTAAAATCACCCAGGCACTACCTATGCACTCATGCAATCACCCAGGCACTACTCCTGCACTCATGCAATCACCCACACACTACCTATGCACTCATGCAATAACCCAGGCACTACCTTTGCACTCATGCAATCACCCAGGCACTAGCTATGCACTCATGCAATAACCCAGGCACTACTCTTCCACTCCTCCAATCACCCAGGCACTATACATGTACTCCTCCAATCACCCAGCCAGTACCCATGCACTTATAAAATCACCTAGGCACTACCTATGCACTCCTCCAATCACCCAGGCACTACCACTACACTCATGCAACCACCCAAAGATTACCCCTGCACTCATGCAATCACCCAGACACTACTCATGCACTTCTACAATCACCCAGACATTATTCCTGCACTCATGCAATCACCTAGGCATTACCCATGCACTCCTTCAATCACTCAGGCAGTACACATGCACTTATAAAATCACCCAGACACTACCTATGCACTCCCCTAATGACCCAGGCACTATCCCTGCACTCATGCAATCACCCAGGTGTTACTTATACATTCCTCCAGTCACCCAGCCAGTAACCATACACTTATAAAATCACCCAGGCACTACCTATGCACTCATGCAATCACCCAGGCAGTACCCCTGCACTCATGCAATCACCCAGGCACGACCTATGCACTCATGTAATAACCCAAGCACTACTGTTGCACTCCTCCAATCACCCAAGCACTATCCATGCACTCCTCCAATCACTCAGACATTACCCCTGCACTCATGCAATCACCCATGCATTAGCTATGCACTCCTCCAATCACCCAGACATTACCCCTGCACTAATGCAATCACCAATGCATTAGCCATGCACTCCTCCAATCACCCAGACACTATCCTTGCACTTCTCCAATCACCCAGGCAGTATCCATGCAGTCCTCCAATCACCCAGGCAGTACCCATGCCCTTATAAAATCACCCAGGCACTACCTATGCACTCATGCAATCACCCAGGCACTACTCATGCACTCCTCCATGCACCCAGGCATTACCCATGCACTCTTCCAATCTCCCAGGCACTACTCCTGCAGTCATGCAATCACCCATGCATTATCCATGCACTCCTTCAATCACTCAGGCAGTACCCATGCACTTATAAAATCACCCAGGCACTACCTATTCACTCCTCTAATCACCCATGAACTACCCCTGCACTCATGGAATCACCCAGCCACCACCTATGCACTCATGCAATAACCCAGGCACTACCCCTGCACTCATGCAACCACCCAGGCACTAGCTATGCACTCATGCAATAACCTAGGCACTACTCTTGCACTCCTCCAATCACCCAGGGACTATACATGCACTTCTCCAATCACCTAGCCAGTACCCATACACTTATAATATCACCCAGACACTACCTTTGCACTCCTCCAATCACCCAGGCACTACCCCTACTCTCATGCAATCAGCTAGACATCACCCCTACACTCATGCAATCACCCAGGCATTACCTATGCACTTCTCCAATCCCCCTGACGTTACCCCTGCACTCATCCAATCACCCATGCATTAGCTATGCACTCCTCCAATCACCCAGGCACTACCCTTGTACTCCTCCAATCACCCAGGCAGTATCTATGCACTCCTCTAATGACTTAGCCAGTACTCATGCAGTTATAAAATCACCCAGGCACTACCTATGCACTTATGCAATCACCCAGGTACTACCCTGCACACATGCAACCACCCAGGCACTACCTATGCACTCATGCAATAACCTAGGCACTACCCATGCACTCCTCCAATTCCCCAGGCACTACTCATGCACTCATGCAATCACTCGGGCACTACCCATGCACTCATGCATGCACTCAGGCACTACCGTTGCACTCATCCAATCACCCAGACATTACCCCTGCACTCATGCAATCACCCAGGTATTACCCATGCAGTCCTTCAATCACTCAAGCACTACCTATGCACTCCTCCAATCATCCAGGCACAACCCCTGCACTCATGCAACCACCCAGACATTACCCCTGCACTCATGCAATCACCCAGGCATTACCCATGCACTCCTCCAATCACCCAGACATTACCTCTGCACTCATGCAATCACCTAGGCATTACCCGTGCACTCCTTCAATCACTCAGGCAGTACCCATGCACTGCTCCAATCACCCATACATTACCCCTGCACTCATGCAATCACCCAGGCATTACCCATGCACTCCTTCAATCATTCAGACACTACCTATGCACTCCACCAATCACCCAGGCACTACCCCTGCCCTCATGCAATCAGCTAGACATTACCCCTACACTCATGCAATCACCCAGGCATTACCCAAGCACTCCTTCAATCACCCAGCCACTACCCATACACGTATATAATCACCCAGGCACTACCCTTGCACTCATTCAATCACCTGGGCACTACCCCTGCCCTCATGCAATCAGCTAGACATTACCCCTACACTCATGCAATCACCCAGGCGTTACCTATGCATTTCTCCAATCACCCAGGCACTACCCCTATACTCATGCAGTCAGCTATACATTACCCCTACACTCATGCAATCACCCAGGCATTACCTATGCATTCCTCCAATCACCCAGGCACTACCCCTACACTCATGCAATCAGCTAGACATTACCCCTACACTCATGCAATCACCCAGGCGTTACCTATGCATTTCTCCAATCACCCAGGCACTACCCCTACACTCATGCAATCAGCTAGCCATTACCCCTACACTCATGCAATCACCCAGGCATTACCTATGCATTCCTCCAATCACCCAGGGACTACCCCTACACTCATGCAATCAGCTAGACATTACCCCTACACTCATGCAATCACCCAGGCGTTACCTATGCATTTCTCCAATCACCCAGGCACTACCCCTACACTCATGCAATCAGCTAGACATTACCCCTACACTCATGCAATCACCCAGGCATTACCTATGCATTCCTCCAATCACCCAGGCACTACCCCTACACTCATGCAATCAGCTAGACATTACCCCTACACTCATGCAATCACCCAGGAATTACCTATGCACTGCTCTAATCCCACAGACATTACCCATACATGTATATAATCACCCAGGCACTACCCTTGCACTCCTCCAATCACCCAGGCACTACCCCTGCCCTCATGCAATCAGCTAGACATTACCCCTACACTCATGCAATCACCCAGGTGTTACTTATGCATTTCTCCAATCACCCAGGCACTACCCCTACACTCATGCAATCAGCTAGACATTACCCCTACACTCATGCAATCACCCAGGCATTACCTATGCATTCCTCCAATCACCCAGGCACTACCCCTACACTCATGCAATCAGCTAGACATTACCCCTACACTCATGCAATCACCCAGGCATTACCTATGCATTTCTCCAATCACCCAGGCACTACCCCTACACTCATGCAATCAGCTAGACATTACCCCTACACTCATGCAATCACCCAGGCATTACCTATGCATTCCTCCAATCACCCAGGCACTACCCCTACACTCATGCAATCAGCTAGACATTACCCCTACACTCATGCAATCACCCAGGAATTACCTATGCACTGCTCTAATCCCACAGACATTACCCATACACGTATATAATCACCCAGGCACTACCCTTGCACTCCTCCAATCACCCAGGCACTACCCCTGCCCTCATGCAATCAGCTAGACATTACCCCTACACTCATGCAATCACCCAGGCGTTACCTATGCATTTCTCCAATCACCCAGGCACTACCCCTACACTCATGCAATCAGCTAGACATTACCCCTACACTCGTGCAATCACCCAGGCATTACCTATGCATTCCTCCAATCACCCAGGCACTACCCCTACACTCATGCAATCAGCTAGACATTACCCCTACACTCATGAAATCACCCAGGAATTACCTATGCACTACTCTAATCCCACAGACATTACCCCTGCACGCATTGAATCACCAATGCATTAGCTATGCAGTGCTCCAATCACCCAGGCACTACCCTTGCACTCCTCCAATCACCCAGGCAGTATCTATGCACTCCTCTAATCACTCAGCTAGTACCCATGCACTTATAAAATCACCCAGGCACTACCTATGCACTTACGCAATCACCCAGGCACTACCCCTGCACTCATGCAATCACCAGGCTCTACCTATGCACTCATGCAATCACCCAGGCACTAGCTATGCACTCATACAATAACCCAGGCACTACTCTTGCACTTCTCCAATCACCCAGGCACTATCCATGCACTCCTCCAATCACCCAGCCAGTACCCATGCACTTATAAAATCACCCAGGCACTACCTATGCACTCCTCCAATCACCCAGGCACTACCACTACGCTCATGCAACCACCCAGACATTACTCCTGCACTCATGCAATCACCCAGACATTACTCATGCACTCCACCAATTACCCAGACATTACCCCTGCACTCATGCAATCACCTAGGCATTACCCATGCACTCCTTCAATCACTCAGGCAGTACCCATGCACTTATAAAATCACCCAGGCATTACCTATGTATTCCTCTAATCACCCAGGCACTACCCCTGCACTCATGCAATCACCCAGGTGTTACCTATGCATTCCTCCAATCACCCAGCCAGTACCCATACACTTATAAAATCATCCAGGCACTACCTATGCACTCATGTAATCACCCAGGCAGTAGCCCTGCACTCATGCAATCACCCAGGCACTACCTATTCACTCATGCAATAACCCAAGCACTACCCTTGCACTCCTCCAATCACCCAGACATTACCCCTGCACTAATGCAATCACCCATGCATTAGCTATGCACTCATCCAATCACCCAGGCACTACCCTTGCACTCCTCCAATCACCCAGGCAGTATCCATGCACTCCTCCAATCACCCAGACATTACCCCTACACACATGCAATCACCCAGGCATTACTCATGCACTCCTTCAAACACTCACGCAGTAGCCATGCACTCCTCCAATCACCCACACATTATCCCTGCACTCATGCAATCACCCAGGCATTACCCATGCACTCCTTCAATCACCCAGCCACTACCCATGCACTTATATATTCAACCAGGCACTACCCTTGAACTCCTCCAATCACCCAGGCACTACTCTTGTACTCATGCAATCACCCAGGCACTACCACTGCACTCATGCAATCACCCAGGCATTACCCCTGCAATCATGCAATCACCCAGACATTACTCATGCACTCCTCCAATCACCCACACATTATCCCTGCACTCATGCAATCGCCCAGGCATTACCCAAGCACTCCTTCAATCACCCAGCTACTCCCCATACACTTATATAATCACCCAGGCACTACCCTTGCACTCCTCCAATCACCCAGGCACTACCCCTGTACTCATGCAATCACCCAGCCAGTACCCATGCAGTTATAAAATCACCCAGGCACTACCCTTGCACTCCTCCAATCACTCCGGCACTACCCCTGTACTCCTCCAATCACCCAGCCAGTACCCATGCACTTATAAAATCACCCAGGCACTACCTATGCACTCCTCCAATCACCCAGGCACTACCACTACACTCATGCAACCACCCAGACATTACCCCTGCACTCATGCAATCACCCAAACATTACTCATGCACTCCTCCAATCACCCAGACATTACCCCTGCACTCATGCAATGACCTAGGCATTACCCATGCACTCCTTCAATCACCCAGCCACTACCCATGCACTTATATATTCAACCAGGCACTACCCTTGAACTCCTCCAATCACCCAGGCACTACTCTTGTACTCATGCAATCACCCAGGCACTACCACTGCACTCATGCAATCACCCAGGCATTACCCCTGCAATCATGCAATCACCCAGACATTACTCATGCACTCCTCCAATCACCCACACATTATCCCTGCACTCATGCAATCGCCCAGGCATTACCCAAGCACTCCTTCAATCACCCAGCTACTCCCCATACACTTATATAATCACCCAGGCACTACCCTTGCACTCCTCCAATCACCCAGGCACTACCCCTGTACTCATGCAATCACCCAGCCAGTACCCATGCAGTTATAAAATCACCCAGGCACTACCCTTGCACTCCTCCAATCACTCCGGCACTACCCCTGTACTCCTCCAATCACCCAGCCAGTACCCATGCACTTATAAAATCACCCAGGCACTACCTATGCACTCCTCCAATCATCCAGGCACTACCACTACACTCATGCAACCACCCAGACATTACCCCTGCACTCATGCAATCACCCAAACATTACTCATGCACTCCTCCAATCACCCAGACATTACCCCTGCACTCATGCAATGACCTAGGCATTACCCATGCACTCCTTCATTCACTAAGGCAGTACCCATGCACTTATAAAATCACCCAGGCACTACCTAAGCACTCCTCTAATCACCCAGGCACTACCCCTGCACTCATGCAATCACCCAGGAGTTACCTATACTTTCCTCCAATCACCCAGGCACTACCCTTACACTCATGCAATCACCCAGGTAGTATCTATGCACTCCTCCAATCACTCAGTCAGTACCTATGCACTTATGCAATCACCCAGGCACTACCTATGCACTTATGCAATCACCCAGACACTACCCCTGCACTCATGCAATCACCCAGGCTGTACCTATGCACTCATGCAATAACCCAGGCACTACCCTTGCACTCATGCAATCACCCAGGCACTCCTCTAATCACTCAGCCAGTACCCATGCACTTATAAAATCACCCAGGCACTACCTATGCACTCCCCCAATCACCTAGGCACTACCACTACACTCATGCAACCACCCAGGCACTACCTATGCACTCATGCAATAACCCAAGCACTATCCATGTACTCCTCCAATCACCCAGACATTACCCCTGCACTGATGCAATCACCCATGCATTAGCTATGCACTTCTCCAATCACCCAGACACTATCCTTGCACTTCCCCAATCACCCAGGCAGTATCCATGCAGTCCTCCAGTCACCCAGGCAGTACCCATGCACTTATAAAATCACCCAGGCACTACCTATGCACGCATGCAATCACCCAGGCACTACTCATGCACTCCTCCATGCACCCAGGCATTACCCATGCACTCCTACAATCACCCAGGCACTACCCTTGTACTCATGCAATCACCCAGGCACTACCTATGCAGTCATGCAATAACCCAGGCACTACCCTGCACTCCTCCAATCACCCAAGCACTATCCGTGCTCTCCTCCAATCACCCAGGCACTACCCTTGCACACCTCCAATCACCCAGGCACTATCCATGCATTCCTCCAATCACCCAGCCAGTACCCATGCACTTATGCAATAACCCAGGCACTACCCATACACTCCTCCAATCACTCAGGCACTACCCATGCACTCATGCAATCACCCAGGCATTACCCATGCACTCCTTCAATCACTCAGGCACTATCTATGCACTCCTCTAATCACGCAGGCACTACCCCTGCACTCATGCAATCGCGCAGCCAGTACCCATGCACTCTTGCAATCACCCAGGCATTACCCATGTACTCATGCAATCACTCAGGTAGTACACATGCACTTCTCCAATCACCCAGGCACTACGCATGCACTCATACAATCACACATGCACTACCCATGCACTTCTCCATATATTACACTTGCCGCAATTCATACAACACATACAAATTTGTCTATTTTTAACCAAATAGGCGGTTCTAATAAGAACACATTTTTTTTCTCTTCTTTTATAATTTTTTTGTATTTTTTCAACTCTTTTTTGTATTTATTTGGTGTTTTTTTTTAAAAAATGAAAAAATTAACAGACTGAACAGAGAAAACTTTGGAAACATTATGCAATTAGGAAGTCATTGCAAAAATAAAAAAATAAAAAAATTAACAATGGTGTTTTTAACAGCAACCACGATAGCATCCACCGATTGCTCTCCATAGCAAAGAACTTTTTACACTTTATACAACGCTGCTCCACTACAGCAAATTCAGGTATAATATGGGGTCTGGCAGTAGTGGAAGAACCTGATGACGTGCTTGGCCCTGCAACTTGGTCGTCTTGAGTTGCCTGTCTTTGTAGGTCTCGACGCTGTTGTTCTCTCGCAAGACGCTGTGGATGCATCGTTTGGAGGTGTTTGAGCATCAAAGAGGTCCCACACGAATATTTCTTGTCCGATCCACGTGAGAGGACCTTCTCACAGATTGTGCACGTCACCTTACATGCGTTCACTTTTTTCTCCCCAGCAGGAATGGAGAAAAAGGCCCAACTCTTCTTCTTCTTCTGGAGGAAGCTGTTGTGCAGGATTAGAAGAAGACATTATATCTTGATGTCAAAAAAACACCAAAAAAATACAGAAAAGAAGAGAGAAAACGCAAGAGCCGTGTCTCTGTAGATACTGTTGAAGAATGAAAAAATTGGATGGGGTCCTGCAAGTTCTAGAATCAAAAGCTTCTTAACCAATTAAATGCTTTCTTTTGAAGTCACATGGGATTCGCGCACAGGGCGCTCAAGTTGCGCGCACCCGACACGCAACCGACGTGCACCCGACGCGATTCCCGAAAAATATATTTAACAATAATATATCTTTATTCCAGTTACAAATATATGATATTTACAATTATGTATATTAATCTCTTGGTATAATATATATAATAAAGTTATATACATATACTTTTAAATCAAAATAATTTACAGTGGATTCGCACACCTGGCGCGACCCCCGGAAATACGTGAGGGGCGTTGCGCAGGACTGAGAACCGCGCACCCTTCGCATACCGTACGCGTATCGTACACGACTTAACCAATATGGCAGCAAAATTCTTGAATTTGCGCACTCAGCATGACCGGTACACGATCGGTACGCGAATCTACTTTAAAAAAATATATATATATATATATATATATAAACGCATATTTTAGAAAGGAGAAAACATCACATTAATTTTATAAAAATTTAGAAAAAGCATTTTTTGGACATTATAGTTAGAAATTAGCATTTAAAAACCTTTGAAATTCACTGAAAAAAACATAGGTTTCAGGGACGTTATAGTTAGAAATTAGCATTTAAAAAAACCTTTGAAATTCACTGAAAAAAACATAGGTTTCAGGGACGTTATAGTTAGAAATTGGCATTTAAAAAACCTTTGAAATTCACTGAAAAAACCATAGGCTTCAGGGACGTTATAGTTAGAAATGAGCATTTAAAAACCTTTTAAATTCACTGAAAAAACCACAGGTTTCAGGGACGTTATAGTTAGTTGAACATTTCACTCGTACAAAACCAGAGAAATTGGCTGTTATAGTTAGTTGAGCTAACTATAACTCGCGCCTCCGCAATGCACTGCTGATGACATCACATATTACATCACTCATGACATGGTCAGGGACATCACTGATGACATCTCAAATGACAGCACTGATGACATCATCCATGTGATAATCTGATGCACCACCTCACACCCTAATATAACCTTTGATACACCCACTCTAAAATACAGACTGCCATTCTCGAAACCATAGACACACAAATACCAATTACTACATACCCACTCACTGATTCCCAGGTCTACATACACATACACTCACTCACCCATACAGTCACTCATACATGCACTCGCTCATCAATACAGCCACTATCATATGCACTCATACACTCATACAGAGACTCACACACCACAACTCACCCATAGAGTTACTCACACAGCTAGTAAGTCATGCAAAGAATCAATCACACTCCTTTTTACTCACCTATACAGTTATACACACATCACCTCACTTATTCATACAGATACTAACACACACTTACTCTCTTATACAATCACTGACACAAGCACACACTCATCCACACAGCCACTCTCACAATCACTCACTCTCACATATAGTCATTTATATACTCTAACACTCACATATACTGCCTTTCACATATGTAGTTACTCACACATGTACCACTGAGACATCCATTCACTCACCAACACAGCCATACACACACTCACCCCCCATACAGCCCCTCAAAGACGCACTCTTGAACCCATACACCCAGTGAATCACCCACTCATACATCCATGCAGGGAGTCACACACACCCCACCCACCCACACAGACACTCAGGCACCCATACAGATACTCAGACAACCAAACAATAACCCATATAAACACTCATGTAGCTACTCACCAACCCATGCAGATGCTTATACACCAACAGACAGACTGATACAGACATTCACACAGTTTAGTCACTAACCCATGCATTCAGTAAGACATGTTTAATCACTCACGTATACAGTCAGTCACACACCTACTAAATCATCCATTCAGACAGTCAAACACCCACTCATTCTTCAGTACACCTTGGCCTATATATATATAAAACCTATTTAAACTTTACAGAAACACACAGTCACTGGATGATGTCATCAGTGATGTCATTTGGAGATGTCATCAGTGATGTCATCAGTGATGTCATCAGTGATGTCACTGACCATGTCATGAGTGATGTAATATGTGATGTCATCAGCAGTGCATTGCGGGGCGCAAGTTATAGTTAGCTCAACTAACTATAACGGCCGAATTTCTCTGGTTTTGTACGAGTGAAATGTCCAACAAACTATAACGTCCCTGAAACCTGTGGTTTTTCAGTGAATATATATATATATATATATATATATATATATATATATATATATACCAATAACATAAAATCTATTAAAAAAAATTCCATTATAAATTAAAACATTAAACTATTTAAAAATCTTTAAACTTACATTTACCATCCAGTCAGTGCAACAGAAGGGAAAGTGTTGGATAACGGAGAGGTAAAAATTACTATTCCCACTCCAGTGAGTGCAACAATAGGGAAAGTGTTGGATAGCGGAGGTGTAAAAATGACTATTGCCACTCCAATGAGTGTAACAGTTGGGCAAATGTTGGATAGTGGACTGGTAAAAATTACTATTCTCACTCCAATGAGTGCAACAGTAGGGAAAGTGTTGGATAGCGGAGGGGTAAAACTTACTATTCCCACTCCAGTGAGTGCAACAGTAGGGAAAGTGTTGGATAGCAGAGGGATAAAATTTACTATTCCCACTCCAGTCAGTGCAACAGTAGGGGAAGGGTTAGATAGCGGAGGGGTAAAAATTACTATTCCCACTCCAGTGAGTGCAACAATAGGGAAAGTGCTGGATAGCGGAGGGGTAAAAATTACTATTCTCACTCCAGTGAGTGCAAAAGTAGTGAAAGGGTTGGATAGCGGAGGGGTAAAATTTACTAATCCCACTCAAGTCAATTCAACAGTAGGGAAAGTGTTAGATAGCGGAGGGGTAAAAACTACTATTCCCACTCCAGTGAGTGCAACAATAGGGAAAGTGTTGGATAGCGGAGGGGTAAAAATTACTATTCCCACTCCAATAAGTGTAACAGTAGGGAAAGTGTTGGACAGCAGAGGGGTAAAAACTACTATTCTCACTCCAATGAGTGCAACAGTAGGGAAAGTGTTGGACAGCGAAGGGGTAAAAATTACTCTTCCCACTCCAGTCAGTGCAACAGTAGGGAAATTGTTGGATTGCGGAGGGATGAAATGTACTATTCCAACTCCAATAATTGTAACAGTAGGGAAAGTTCTGGACTGCGGATGGGTAAAAATGACTATTCCCACTCCAATGAGTGCAACAGTAGAGAAAGTGTTGGATAGCGGAGGGGTAAAAATTACTACTCCCACTCCAGTGAGTGCAACAGTAGGGAAAGTGTTGGATAGTGGCAGGATAAAATTTACTATTTCCACTCCAATCAGTGCAACAGTAGAGAAAGTATTAACAACACCAAAAATATTTAATAAAACAAAAAAAATATTAACAACAAAAATATTTAACCCCTTTGCTGCTAGGCCTCCCCCCCCCCAACCCCCTCCCCCCCCCTGTGCTAAGCCTTTTTTTGGCTATTTGGGGTAGTTCGCGCTTAGGCCCCTGTAACTTTTTGACCACATAAGGTATCCACGCCAAATTTGCGTCCTTTTCTTCCAACATCATGGGGATTCTAAAGGTACCCAGGGTTTGTGGATTCCCCTGGAGGGGACCCAGAAATTAGCCAAAATACAGCTAAATTTTGGTTTTTGGGGGAAAAAAGTGCTGCAAATGAAAGCGTCTGGTTTTTTCCCTGCAAATGGTATCAACAAAGGGTTTGTGGGGCTGAAATCACCATTTTCCCAGCTTTTAGGGACTGACAGACTTTTGTCAGAAAACCAACATTTTTTACACAGTTTTTGCATTTTACTGGGATATAGCCTATTTTTGCTATTTTTTGTGCTTTCAACCTTCTTCCAGTTAATGGTAGAAATAGGTATGAAAGCAATAATGGATCCTGGAAAGCTATACATTTTATAAAAGTAGACAGAATTCTGAATTCAGCAAGGGGTCATTTGTGTAGATCCTTCAAGGTTTCTTTATAGAAACTAACAGTTGAATATAGGAAAAAGTGAAAATTAGTTGAAAAAAACCGCCATTTGTGCCAACGTTTTCACCTGTAATTTCTTCTAATTGTGACAGCTGTTTGAAAGCAATATACCGTTACATCCGATGGACCTTTCTGGTTGTGAGGATATATAGGACTTGTAGGTTCACCAAGAACCCGACGAACCCAGAGCCAATAACTGAGCAGCGTCTTGCAATGGTTTTTTATTGTGCACCGGGTATATAGCAATTAATTTGGGAAAATATATACATGGAAAAATCAGTATGAAAGACACCTATGCATTTCTGAAATTGGAACAAAATATAGAGTTTAGAAACAGTAGATATTTGCACATTTTCAAAATTGTGAGTACCCATACTAGCATGAGAATTATAGGTCATTTTTCAAAATGACTTATTTTTTACACATTGTCTTTCATTTGGAAGGAAGAAATGCATCGAAAGTCAATAGGTATTAACAGTTGCTCTACAATACTGTGTTACCCTAAGTCTCCCGATAAAAATGGTACCTCACTTGTGTGGGTAGGCCTAGTGCCCGCAACAGGAAACGGCTCAAAACGCAACGTGGACACACTTTATTTTCACAGTGAAAACTGACCCTTTTTTTTGCAAAATGCCTACCTGTAGATTTTGAACCCTAGCTCTGCCGGCACCTAGGGAAACCTAGCAAACCTATACATTTTTGAAAACTAGACACACAGGGGAATCCAGGATGGGGTGACTTGACTGGCTCTCACCAGGTTCTGTTACCCAGAATCCCTTGCAAACCTCAAAATCTGTCCAAAGAAACACATTTTCCTCACATTTCTGTGGTGGAAAGTTCTGGAATCTGCGTGGATCCACAAAATTCCACCCACCCCGCGTTCCCCAAAGTCTTCCAAGAAAAATGGTACCTCACTTGTGTGGGTAGGCCTAGTGCCCGTGACAGGAAACGGCCCAAAACGCAACGTTGACACACCACAATTTCACAGTGAAAACGGACCCTTTTTTTGCAAAGTGCCTAGCTGTAGATTTTGAACCCTAACTCTCCCAGCACCTAGGGAAACCTTGCAAATCTATACATTTTTGAAAACTAGACACCCAGGGGAATCCAGGATGGGGTGACTTGACTGGCTCTCACCAGGTTCTATTACCCAGAATCCCTTGCAAACCTAACAATTTGTAAAACATCCCACATTTTCCTCACATTTCTGTGGTGGAAAGTTCTGGAATCTGCGTGGATCCACAAACTTCCATCCACCCCACGTTCCCCAAAGTCTTCTGAGAAAAATGGTACCTCACTTGTGTGGGTAGGCCTAGTGCCCGCGACAGGAAACGGCCCAAAACGCAACGTGGACACACCACATTTTCACAGTGAAAACTGACCCTTTTTTTGCAAAGTGCCTAGCTGTAGATTTTGAACCCTAGCTCTGCTGGCACCTAGGGAAACCAAGCAAACCTATACATTTTTGAAAACTAGACACCCAGGGGAATCCAGGATGGGGTGACTTGACTGGCTCTCACCAGGTTCTGTTACCCAGAATCCCTTGCAAACCTCAAAATCTGTCCAAAGAAACACATTTTCCTCACATTTCTGTGGTGGAAAGTTCTGGAATCTGCGTGGATCCACAAAATTTCACCCACCCCGCGTTCCCCAAAGTCTTCCAAGAAAAATGGTACCTCACTTGTGTGGGTAGGCCTAGTGCCCGCGACAGGAAACGGCCCAAAACGCAACGTTGACACACCACATTTTCACAGTGAAAACTGACCCTTTTTTTGCAAAGTGCCTAGCTGTAGATGTTGAACCCTAACTCTCCCAGCACCTAGGGAAACCTTGCAAATCTATACATTTTTGAAAACTAGACACCCAGGGGAATCCAGGATGGGGAGACTTGACTGGCTCTCACCAGGTTCTATTACCCAGAATCCCTTGCAAACCTAACAATTTGTAAAACATCCCACATTTTCCTCACATTTCTGTGGTGGAAAGTTCTGGAATCTGCGTGGATCCACAAACTTCCATCCACCCCACGTTCCCCAAAGTCTTCTGAGAAAAATGGTACCTCACTTGTGTGGGTAGGCCTAGTGCCCGCGACAGGAAACGGCCCAAAACGCAACGTGGACACACCACATTTTCACAGTGAAAACGGACCCTTTTTTGCAAAGTGCCTAGCTGTAGATTTTGAACCCTAGCTCTGCTGGCACCTAGGGAAACCTAGCAAACCTATACATTTTTGAAAACTAGACACCCAGGGGAATCCAGGATGGGGTGACTTGACTGGCTCTCACCAGGTTTTGTTACCCAGAATCCCTTGCAAGCCTAAAAATATGTCAAAAAAACACATTTTCCTCACATTTCTGTGGTGGAAAGTTCTGGAATCTGCGTGGATCTCCAAACTTCCACCCACCCCATGTTTCCCAAAGTCTTCCGAGAAAAATGGTACCTCACTTGTGTGGGTAGGCCTAGTGCCCGCGACAGGAAACGGCCCAAAACGCAACGTGGACACACCACATTTTCACAGTGAAAACTAACCCTTTTTTTGCAAAGTGCCTAGCTGTAGATTTTGAACCCTAGCTCTGCCGGCACCTAGGGAAACCTACCAAACCTATACATCTTTGAAAACTAGACACCCAGGGGAATCCAGGATGGGGTGACTTGACTGGCTCTCACCAGGTTCTGAAACCCAGAATCCCTTGCAAACCTAAAAATGTGTAAAAAAAACAAATTTTCCTCACATTTCTGTGGTGGAAAGTTCTGGAATCTGCGTGGATCCACAAAATTCAACCCACCCCGCGTTTCCCAAAGTCTTCCGAGAAAAATGGTACCTCACTTGTGTGGGTAGGCCTAGTGCCCGCGTCAGGAAACGGCCCAAAACGCAACGTGGACACACCACATTTTCACAGTGAAAACGGGCCCTTTTTTTGCAAAGTGCCTAGCTGTAGATTTTGAACGCTAACTCTGCCAGCACCTAGGGAAACCTAGCAAACCTATACATTTTTTAAAACTAGATACCCAGGGGAATCCAGGATTGGGTGACTTGACTGGCCCTCACCAGGCTTTGTTACCCAGAATCCCTTGCAAACCTAAAAAGTTGTCCAAAAATACACATTTTCCTCACATTTCTGTGGTGGAAAGTTCTGGAATCTGTGTGGATCCACAAAATTCCACCCACCCCGCGTTCCCCAAAGTCTTCCGAGAAAAATGGTACCTCACTTGTGTGGGTAGGCCTAGTGCCCGCGACAGGAAACGGATCAAAACACAACGTGGACACACCACATTTTCACAGTGAAAACGGACCCTTTTTTTGCAAAGTGCCTAGCTGTAGATTTTGAACCCTAACTCTGCCAGCACCTAGGGAAATCTAGCAAACCTATACATTTTTGAAAACTAGACACCCAGGGAATCCAGGATTGGGTGAGTTGACTGGCTCTCACCAGGTTTTGTTACCCAGAATCCCTTGCAAACCTAAAAATATGTCAAAAAACCACATTTTCCTCACATTTCTGTGGTGGAAAGTTCTGGAATCTGCGTGGATCCACAAAATTCCACCCACCCCGCGTTTACCAAAGTCTTCCGAGAAAAATGGTACCTCACTTGTGTGGGTAGGCCTAGTGCCCGCGACAGGAAACGGCCCAAAACGCAACGTGGACACACCACATTTTCACAGTGAAAACGGACCCTTTTTTTGCAAAGTACCTAGCTGTAGATTTTGAACCCTAGCTCTGCCGGCACCTAGGGAAACCTACCAAACCTATACATCTTTGAAAACTAGACACCCAGGGGAATCCAGGATGGGGTGACTTGACTGGCTCTCACCAGGTTCTGTTACCCAGAATCCCTTGCAAACCTAAAACGTTGTCCAAAAATATACATTTTCCTCACATTTCTGTGGTGGAAAGTTCTGGAATCTGTGTGGATCCACAAAATTCCACCCACCCCGCATTCCCCAAAGTTTTCCGAGAAAAATGGTACCTCACTTTTGTGGGTAGGCCTAGTGCCCGCGACAGGAAACGGCCCAAAACACAACGTGGACACACCACATTTTCACAGTGAAAACGGACCCTTTTTTTGCAAAGTGCCTAGCTGTAGATTTTGAACCCTAACTCTCCCAGCACCTAGGGAAACCTGGCAAACCTATATATTTTTGAAAACTAGACACCCAGGGGAATCCAGGATGGGGTGACTTGACTGGCTCTCACCAGGTTCTGTTACCCAGAATCCCTTGCAAACCAAAAAATGTGTAAAAAAACCACATTTTCTTCACATTTCTGTGGTGGAAAGTTCTGGAATCTGCGTGGATCCACAAAATTCCACCCACCCCGCGTTCCCCAAAGTCTTCCAAGAAAACTGGTACCTCACTTGTGTGGGTAGGCCTAGTGCCCGCGACAGGAAACGGCCCAAAACGCAACGTGGACACACCACATTTTTACAGTGAAAACGGACCCTTTTTTTGCAAAGTGATTAGCTGTAGATTTTGAACCCTAGCTCTGCCGGCACCTAGGGAAACCAAGAAAACCTATACATTTTTGAAAACTAGATACCCAGGGGAATCCAGGATTGGGTGACTTGACTGGCTCTCACCAGGTTTTGTTACCCAGAATCCCTAGCAAACCTAAAAATATGTCAAAAAAACACGTTTTCCTCACATTTCTGTGGTGGAAAGTTCTGGAATCTGCGTGGATCCACAAAATTCCACCCACCCCGCGTTTACCAAAGTCTTCCGAGAAAAATGGTAGCTCACTTGTGTGGGTAGGCCTAGTGCCCGTGACAGGAAACGGCCCAAAACGCAACGTGGACACACCACATTTTCACAGTGAAAACGGACCCTTTTTTTGCAAAGTGCCTAGCTGTAGATTTTGAACCCTAGCTCTGCCGGCACCTAGGGAAACCTATACATCTTTGAAAACTAGACACCCAGGGGAATCCAGGATGGGGTGACTTGACGGGCTCTCACCAGGTTCTGTTACCCAGAATCCCTTGCAAACCTAAAACGTTGTCCAAAAATATACATTTTCCTCACATTTCTGTGGTGGAAAGTTCTGGAATCTGTGTGGATCCACAAAATTCCACCCACCCCGCATTCCCCAAAGTTTTCCGAGAAAAATGGTACCTCACTTGTGTGGGTAGGCCTAGTGCCCGCGACAGGAAACGGCCCAAAACACAACGTGGACACACCACATTTTCACAGTGAAAACGGACCCTTTTTGCAAAGTGCCTAGCTGTAGATTTTGAACCCTAACTCTCCCAGCACCTAGGGAATGCTGGCAAACCTATACATTTTTGAAAACTAGACACCCAGGGGAATTCAGGATGGGGTGACTTGACTGGCTCTCACCAGGTTTTGTTACCCAAAATCCCTTACAAACCTAAAAATTTGTCAAAAAACACATTTTCCTCACATTTCTGTGGTGGAAAGTTCTGGAATCTGCGTGGATCCACAAAATTCCACCCCCGCATTCCCCAAAGTCTTCCAAGAAAACTGGTACCTCACTTGTGTGGGTAGGCCTACTGCCCGCTGACAGGAAACGGCCCAAACGCAACGTGGACACACCACATTTTCACAGTGAAAACTGACCCTTTTTTGCAAAGTGATTAGCTGTAGATTTTGAACCCTAGCTCTGCCGGCACCTAGGGAAACCAAGAAAACCTATACATTTTTGAAAACTAGACACCCAGGAGAATCCAGGATGGGGTGACTTGACTGGCTCTCACCAGGGTCTGTTACCCAGAATTCTTTGCAAACCTCAATATTTGTAAAAAAAAACACATTTTCCTCACATTTCTGTGGTGGAAAGTTCTGGAATCTGCGTGGATCCACAAAATTCCACCCACCACGCATTCCCCAAAGTCTTCCAAGAAAAATGGTACCTCACTTGTGTGGGTAGGCCTAGTGCCCGCGACAGGAAACGGCCCAAAGCGCAATGTGGACACACCACATTTTACAGTGAAAACTGACACTATTTTGCAAAGTGCCTAGCTGTAAATTTTGAACCCTAGCTCTGCCGGCACCTAGGGAAACCTAGCAAACCTATACAGTTTTGAAAACTAGACACCCAGGGGAATCCAGGATGGGGTGACTTGTCTGGCTCTCACCAGGTTCTGTTACCCAGAATCCCTTGCAAACGCTAAATTTGTCAAAATAAATCACATTTTCCTCACATTTCTGAGGTGGAAAGTTCTGGAATCTGCGTGGATCCACACAATTCCACCCACCCCGCATTCGCCAAAGTCTTCTGAGAAAAATGGTACCTCACTTGTGTGGGTAGGCCTAGTGCCCGCGACAGGAAACAGCCCAAAACGCAACGTGGACACACCACATTTTCACAGTGAAAACGGACCCTTTTTTTGCAAAGTGCCTAGCTGTAGATTTTGAACCGTAGCTCTGGCGGCACCTAGGGAAACCTAGCAAACCTATACAGTTTTGAAAACTAGACACCCAGGGGAATCCAGGATGGGGTGACTTGTCTGGCTCTCACCAGGTTCTGTTACCCAGAATCCCTTGCAAACCTCAAAATTTGTAAAAAAAACACATTTTCCTCACATTTCTGTGGTGGAAAGTTCTGGAATCTGTGTGGATCCACAAAATTCCACCCACCCCGCATTCCCCAAAGTCTTCCGAGAAAAATGGTACCTCACTTGTGTGGGTGGGTCAAGTACCCGAGACAGGCAAGGGCCCAAAACCTATTGAGGCAACATCAAAATTACCTATCACAAAACAACCTGGTTTTGCAGAAGTCCCATGAGTTTTGGCCCCGGGCTCGGCGACCATCTAGGAAACCTACCAAACCCACACATTTCTGAAAACTAGACACCCGGGGAGACCAGCAAGGCATGGCTTGCATGGGTCCCCCAACATTTCCCTACCTAGAATCCCCTGCAAACCTCAAATTTAGCTGAAAAAATCAATTTTTCCTCAAATTTCTGTGTGGGAAAGTTCTGGAATCTGCATGGATCCACAAATTTCCTACCACCCGGCGTTCCCCCAGGTCTCCCAATAAAAGTGGTACCTCACTCGCGTGGGTAGGTCAAGTACCCGTGACAGACAAGGGCCCAGAACCTAATGAGGCGACATCAAAATTACCTACCACAAAACAACCTGGTTTTGCAAGGGGCGTCCCATGAGTTTTTGGCCCCGGGCTCGGCGGCCATCTAGGGAAATCTACCAAACCCACACATTTCTGAAAACTAGACACCCGGGGGAGTCCAGTAAGGTAGGACTTGCGTGTGTCCCCCAACATTTCCCTACCCAGAATCCCCTGCAAACCTCAAATTGTGTTGAAAACATCAATTTTTCTCACATTTCTGTGTGGAATCACCATGGCGGCACAAATTTCCTATCACCCAGCGTTCCCCCATGTCTCCCAATAAAAATGGTACCTCACTTGTGTGGGTAGGCATAGTAGCTGTAACAGGAAATGGCCCAAATCGTACTGTGGAGACTTCAAAATTACCTATAACAAAACTACCTGGTTTTGGGGGGGCACCTGGGGTTTTGGCCCCGGGCTCGCCGCCATCTAGGGAAACCTACCAAACCCACACATTTCTGGAAACTAGACACCCTGGGGAGTCCAATGAGGTATGGCTTGCGTGGATCCCTCAACGTTTCCATACCCAGAATCCCCTGCAAACCTCAAATTTAGCTGAAAAAAACACATTTTCCACATATTTCTGTGTGGAATCACCATGGCGGCACAAATGTCCTACCCCACAGCGTTCTCCTTAGTGTCCCGAGTAAAATGATACCTCACTTGTGTGGGTGTCCAATGCAGAATTGTCTAAAAACTTATCTTTAAAAAAATGTAGCGCTTAGAATTCTCTGTGCTATACCCTTATTCCCTATGTTTTGGGCTCTTCCCAGTCACAGGCCCTTGCCCCACCCACACAAGTGAGGTATCATTTTTCTCGGGAGACTGAGGGGAACGCTGTGGGGTAGGACATTTGTGCCGGCACGGTGATTCCACCCACAAATATGTGGAAAATTGTTTTTTTCAGCTAAATTTGAGATTTGCAGGGCATTCTGGGTAGGAAAACGTTGGGGGATCCACGCAAGCCATACCTCGCTGGACTCCCCCAGGTGTCTACTTTTCAAAAATGTGTGGGTTTGGTAGTTTTCCAAGATGGCCACCGAGCCCGGGGCCAAAAACCCAGGTGACCCCCTTGCAAAACCAGGTTGTTTTGTGATAGGTAATTTGGATGTCTCCTCAATACGTTTTGGGCCCTTGCCTGTTGCGGGTACTTGACCCACCCACGCGAGTGAGGTATCATTTTTATCAGGAGACCTGGGGGAACGCTGGGTGGTAGGAAATTTGTGCATCCACGTAGATTCCAGGACTTTCCCACACAGAAATTTGAGAAAAAAGTGATTTTTTCAGCTAAATTTGAGGTTTGCAGGGCGTTGTGGGTAGGAAAACATTGGGGGATCCATGCAAGACATACCTCGCTGGACTCCCCCGGGTGTCTAGTTTTCAGAAATGTGTGGGTTTGGTAGTTTTCCAAGATGGCCGCCGAGCCCGGGGCCAAAAATCCAGGTGACCCCCCCTTGCAAAACCAGGTTGTTTTGTGATAGGCAATTTTGATGTCTCCTCAATACGTATTAGACACTTGCCTGTCGCGGGTACTTGACCCACCCACGCGAGTGAGGTATCATTTTTATCGGGAGACCTGGGGGAATGCTGGGTGGTATGAAATTTGTGGATCCACATAGATTCCAGAACTTTCCCACACAGAAATTTGAGAAAAAAGTGATTTTTTCATCAACATTTGAGGTTTGCAGGGTATTCTGGGTAGGAAAACTTTGGGGGACCCACGCAAGCCATACCTTCCTGGACTCCCCCGGGTGTCTAGTTTTCAGAAATGAGTGGGTTTGGTAGGTTTCCCAAGATGGCCACCGAGCCCGGGGCCAAAAACCCAGGTGACTCCCCTTGCAAAACCAGGTTGTTTTGTGATGTCATTTTCATGTCTCCTCAATACGTTTTGGGCCCTTGCCTGTCGTGGGTACTTGACCCACCCACGCGAGTGAGGTACCATTTTTATCGGGAGACCTGGGGGAACACTGGGTGGTAGGAAATTTGTGGATCCACATAGATTCCAGAACTTTCCCACACAGAAATTTGAGAAAAAAGTGATTTTTTCATCAAAATTTGAGGTTTGCAGGGGATTCTGGGTAGGAAAACTTTAGAGGACCCACGCAAGCCATACCTTCCTGGAGTCCGCCGGGTGTCTAGTTTTCATAAATGTGTGGGTTTGGTAGGTTTCCCAAGATGGCTGCCGACCCCGGGACCAAAAACTCAGATGCCCCCTATGTATCCGAAAATGACCTGGTTTTGCAAGGGGGTCACGTGAGTTTTGGTCCCGGGCTTGGCGGCCATCTAGGAAAGCCTACAAACCCACACCTTCTGAAAATTAGAGACCCGGGGAGTCCAGGAAGGCATGGCTGCGTGGATCCCCTAACGCTTTCCTACCCACAATGCCCTGCAAACCTCAAATTTTGATGAAAAAATCACTTTTTTCTCAAATTTCTGTGTGGAAAGTTCTGGAATCTACGTGGATCCACAGATTTCTACCACCACCGTTCTCCAGGTCTCCTGATAAAATGATACCTCACTGGCGTGGGTGGGTCAAGTACCCGTGACAGGCAGGGCCCAAAACGTATTGAGTAGACATCAAAATTACCTATCAGAAAACAACCTGGTTTTGCAAGGGGGGTCATCTGGGTTTTTGGCCCCGGGCTTGGTGGCCGTCTTGGAAAACTACCAAACCCACACATTTCTGAAAAGTAGACACCCGGGGGAGTCCAGCAAGGTATGGCTTGCGTGGATCCCCCAACATTTTCCTACCCAGAATGCCCTGCAAACCTCAAATTTAGCTGAAAAAAACACATTTTCCACATATTTGTGGGTGGAATCACCGTGCCAGCACAAATGCCCTACCCCACAGTGTTCCCCTCAGTCTCCTGAATAAAATGATACCTCACTTGTGTGGGTGGGGCAAGGGCCTGTGACTGGGAAGAGCCCAAAACATAGGGAATAAGGGTATAGCACAGAGAATTCTAAGCGCTACATTTTTTTTAAAATACGTGTTTAGACAATTCTGCATTGGACACCCACACAAGTGAGGTATCATTTTACTCGGGACACTAAGGAGAACGCTGTGGGGTAGGACATTTGTGCCGCCATGCTGATACCACACAAAAATATGTGGAAAATGTGTTTTTTTCAGTTAAATTTGAGGTTTGCAGGGGATTCTGGGTATGGAAACGTTGGGGGATCCACGCAAGCCATACCTCATTGGACTCCCCAGCGTGTCTAGTTTCCAGAAATGTGTGGGTTTGGTAGGTTTCCCTAGATGGCGGCGAGCCCGGGGCCAAAACCCCAGGTGCCCCCCCCAAAACCAGGTAGTTTTGTAATAGGTAATTTTGAAGTCTCCACAGTACGATTTGGGCCATTTCCTGTTACAGCCACTATGCCTACCCACACAAGTGAGGTACCATTTTTATCGGGAGACCTGGGGGAACGCTGGGTGATAGGAAATTTGTGTCAGCCCAGTGATCCTACAACTTTCCCACACAGAAATGTGAGAAAAAATTGATGTTTTCAACAAAAGTTGAGGTTTGCAGGGGATTCTGGGTAGGGAAATGTTGGGGGACCCATGCAAGCCATACCTTCCTGGACTCCCCCGGGTGTCTAGTTTTCAGAAATGTGTGGGTTTGGTAGGTTTCCCTAGATGGCCGCCGAGCCCGGGGCCAAAAACTCATGGGACCCCCCTTGCAAAACCAGGTTGTTTTGTGATAGGTAATTTTGATGTCGCCTCAATAGGTTTTGGGCCCTTGCCCGTCACGGGTACTTGACCTACCCACACGAGTGAGGTACCATTTTTATCGCGAGACCTGGAGGAACGCTGGGTGGTAGGAAATTTGTGGATCCACGCAGATTCCAGAACTTTCCCACACAGAAATTTGAGGAAAAAGTGATTTTTTTCAGCTAAATTTGAGGTTTGCAGGGGATTCTGGGTAGGGAAATGTTGGGGGCGCACACAAGCCATACCTTGCTGGTCTCCCCCGGGTGTCTATTTTTCAGAAATGTGTGGGTTTGGTAGGTTTCCCTAGATGGCCACCGAGCCCGGGGCCAAAAACTCATGGGACCCCCCTTGCAAAACCAGGTTGTTTTCTGATAGGTAATTTTGATGTCGCCTCAATAGGTTTTGGGCCCTTGCCTGTCTCGGGTACTTGACCCACCTACACAAGTGAGGTACCATTTTTCTCGGAAGACTTTGGGGGATGCAGGGTGGGTGAAATTTTGTGGATCCACACAGATTCCAGAACTTTCCACCACAGAAATGTGAGCAAAATGTGTTTTTTTTAAACAAATTTTGAGGTTTGCAAGGGATTCTGGGTAACAGAACCTGGTGAGAGCCAGACAAGTCACCCCATCCTGGATTCCCCTGGGTGTCTAGTTTTCAAAAATGTATAGGTTTGCTAGGTTTCCCTAGGTGCTGGCAGAGCTAGGGTTCAAAATCTACAGCTAGGCACCTTGCAAAAAAAGGGTCAGTTTTCTCTGTGAAAATGTGGTGTGTCCACGTTGCGTTTTGGGCCGTTTCCTGTCGCGGGCACTAGGCCTACCCACACAAGTGAGGTACCATTTTTCTCTGAAGACTTTGGGGAATGCGGGGTGGGTGGAATTGTGTGGATCTACGCAGATTCCAGAACTTTCCACCACAGAAATGTGAGGAAAATGTGTTTTTTTTTTACAAATTTTGAGGTTTGCAAGGGATTCTGGGTAACAGAACCTGGTGAGAGCCAGACAAGTCACCCCATCCTGGATTCCCCTCGGTGTCTAGTTTACAAAAATGTATAGGTTTGCTAGGTTTCCCTAGGTGCCGGCAGAGCTAGGGTTCAAAATCTACAGCTAGGCACTTTGCAAAATAGTGTCAGTTTTCACTGTAAAATGTGGTGTGTCCACTTTGGGTTTTGGGCTGTTTCCTGTCTTGGGCACTAGGCCTACCCCCACAAGTGAGGTACCATTTTTCTTGGAAGACTTTGGGGAATGCGGGGTGGGTTTAATTTTGTGGATCCACGCAGATTCCAGAACTTTCCACCACAGAAATGTGAGGAAAATGTGGTTTTTGTTTACAAATTTTGAGGTTTGCAAGGGATTCTGGGTAACAGAACCTGGTGAGAGCCAGTCAAGTCACCCCATCCTGGATTCCCCTGGGTGTCTAGTTTTAAAAAATGTATAGGTTTGCTAGGTTTCCCTAGGTGCTGGCAGAGCTAGGGTTCAAAATCTAGAGCTAGGCACTTTGCAAAAAAAAGGGTCCGTTTTCACTGTGAAAATGTGGTGTGTCCACGTTGCGTTTTGGGCCGTTTACTGTCGTGGGCAATAGGCCTACCCACACAAGTGAGGTACCATTTTTCTCGGACGACTTTGGGGAATGCAGGGTGGGTGGAATTTTGTGGATCCACGCAGATCCCAGAACTTTCCATCACAGAAATATGAGGAAAATGTGTTTTTTTTAAACTAAGTCTGAGGTTTGCAAGGGATTCTGGGTAACAGAACCTGATGAGAGCCAGACAAGTCACCCCATCCTGGATTCCCCTGGGTGTCTAGTTTTCAAAAATGTATAGGTTTGCTAGGTTTCCCTATGTGCCGGCTGCGCTAGGGCCCAAAATCCACAGGTAGGCACATTGCTAAAAACAAGTCTGTGCCTAGTGGGCTTTCTGCCGCCCTGGGGGGAATCGGGGGGGGGTTTGCCCCAATATGCCCCCAAGGGGGGAAGAAAGACTGTGGCTATGTTTTTGGGGGGTGGGGGCATTGGTATGCCCATTCTGGGCAACCCCCACGCATGAAAAAAGCCAGCATAATCGCTGGCGCCTAGTGGGCTTTCTGCCCCCCCGGGGGCAGATCAGGGTCCACTGCCCCCATCCGACCCTCGGGGGGCAGAAAGACTGTGGCATTTTTTGGGGGAGGTGTGGGCATTGGCATGCCCATTCTGGGCTGACCTCAACCCTGAATAAAAAATAAAAAAATCCTGAGGCCTAGTGGGCTTTCTGCCCCCCCCGGGGGGCAGATAAGGGGCTATTGCCCCAATATGCCTCCGGGGAGGGGCAGAAAGACTGTGGTAATTGTTTTTGGGGTTGGGGCATTATCATGCCCATTCTGGGCAGCCCCACCCCTACATTATAAAAAAAACAAAATCCCTGGTGCCTAGTGTGTTTTCTGCCCTCCCCCGGGGGCAGATCAGGGGCTATTGCCCCTATCTGACCCTGGGGGGAGCAGAAAGACTGTTGCATTTTTTGGGGGGGGGTGGGGGCATTGGCCTGCCCATCTTCGGCAGCCCCCACCCCTACATCAATAAAAAAAATCCCTGATTTCTACTGGGCAGATTGGGGGCTACTGTCCCCATCTGCCCCCCGGGGGGGCAGAAAGACTGGAATTTCACTGGGGGTGGGGGCATTGTCATGCCCATTTTGTGCAGCCCCCACCCCAACATCAATAAAAAAAATCCCTGGTTTCTAGTGGGCTTTCTGCCCCCTGGGGGGCAGATTGGGGGCTATTGCCCCTGTCTGCCCCCTGGGGGGCAGAAAGACTGACATTTCTCTGGGGGGGCATTGCCATGCCCTTTTTGGGCAGCCCCACCCCAACATCAATAACAAAAAAAATCCCTGGTTTCTAGTGGGCTTTCTGCCCCCCCGGGGGGCAGATTGGGGGCTACTGCCCCCATCTGCCCCCTGGGGGGGAAGAAAGACTGATATTTCTCTGGGGGGTTGGGGGCATTGCCATGCCCTTTTTGGGCAGCCCCCACCCCAATGTCAATAAAAAAAATCCCTGGTTTCTAGTGGGTTCTCTGCCCCCGGGGGGCAGATTGGGGGCTACTGCCCCCGTATGCCCCCTGGGGGCAGAAAGACTGACATTTCTCTGGGGGGGGGGTGGGGCATTGCCATGCCCTTTTTGGGCAGCCCCCACCCCGTCAATAAAAAAAATCCCTTTTTTCTAGTGGGCTTTCTGCCCCCCGTGGGGCAGATTGGGGGCTACTGCCCCCTGGGTGGGCAGAAAGACTGACATTTCTCTGGGGGGGTGGGGGCATTGCCATGCCCTTATTGGGCAGCCCCCACCCCAACGTCAATAAAAAAAATAATCCCTGGTTTCTAGTGGGCTTTCCGTCTCCTGGGGGGCAGATTGGGGGCTACTGCCCCCATCTGCCCCCCAGGGGAGGGCAGAAAGACTGTTGTGCCCAAACAAATATGGGGGGAGCAAAGACCCTTGCCCAAGGGGCCGCTCCCCCCTCCCTGGTGCTAGTGGGTGGATCCCTGCTTGGGGATCACCCTCCTGGGGTGATCCCCAAGCAGGGATCCACTAGGGAAGGGTACCATTGGAAAGGGGAGATTCTCCCCTTTCCAACGATACCTCTCCCATCTTTTTTGGTGCTCCGGGGGCTGAGATAGCCCCACAAGCACCGAAACTGAGAAACTGAAACTAAGTTTCAGGTTTTTTTTCGTTGCAATGACGATAGCGCGCCATGCGCGCCATCGTCATTGCAACGAAATTCAAAAATAGGCCTGGGGAGGTTAGGGAAGCTCTTCCCCACCTCCCCAGGCAACAAAAAAAAAAAAAAAAGGGAAATCCCTGTCTGCAGCAGAGGGATTTTCTGAGCATGTGCTCATGACGGAATGGTTCCGTCATGAGCACACTTGAACTTGTGCTCATGACGGAACCATTCCGTCATGAGCATGGAAGGGGTTAAAAACAAAATAAATACAAAATATAAATATGTTAAAAATTATTTAATATTACAAATTAAAAAAATAGTATAATGTTAAATGCATACGACAAATACCTACATATATTATATTAAATAAAATTAAAATAATTTTCAAAAAAATAAATATTTTTAATTAGAAATTATTTAGAAACAAAAACATTAATTATTACTTAAATTTACTTTTTTATTTCCTACCCTATAACACCACACAAAAAAACAAATGTACTTACATAATTATCATACTTAATTACCAATTAAAGAAATATTATTAAATAAAAAACAAATTAAAACTCATAAAAATGTATAAACTTCCCACACTTTACCCCTATGATCCCCACAAACCACACCTAAAATTAAACTGTAAAATAATTAATTACACAATTAAAACTCATTTTCAATTAAAAAACTAATAGTATTTAACAACTAATTATAAAGTAAGTAAAATTAATTTACTCCCCACCCTTTACCCCTATAAAAGTAAAACCCATACACACAAAATATAAACAATTACCCTAATTAAATATCAATTAATTAATTAATATTAATGATCAACTAATTATTAATTAAACGTAAATTACTTCCCACCCTTTACCCATATAAACCCTACAACCCACACCTAAAATTGATTACACAATTTCCATATTTAATTTTCAATTAATTAATCAATATTAATTAAGAACTAATTATTAATTAATTAAACATAAATCACTTCCTATCCTTTACCACTATAAACCCCACAACCCGCACCTAAAATTAATTACACAATTTCCATAATTAATTTTCAATCAATTAATTAATATAAATTAACAACTAATTATCAATTAATCAAAAATAAATTACTTCCCACCATTTACCCAAGTAAACCCCACAACTACACCTATTTTTTTTACCATAATTAGTTATCAATTAATTAATTAATAATAATTTACAACCAATTAATAATTAATTACAAATAAATTACTTCCCACAATTAACACTATAAAATCTCAATTAAATAAATGTTAATAAATACAAAATATTAATTAATTTATTATAATTAAATTACTTCCCACCCTATTCCCCTATAAACCCACAACCCGCTACAGAACTAAAAAACACAAAATGTAATTAAAATAAAATTGATAACTACTAAAATTTAACACATATTAAAAAACATATAAACAATACTCATACAAAAAAACATACATCACATACATTTAAAATATAAACTAAAATAGATAACACTAATTAAAAAATTGATATTTTAAACAACTATATTTTTGCAAACGATATTAATGAATTCGATATTCTTGACCACGATATTCTTGCTGTCGATATTTTTGTGTCACGATATTTCCAACTCGATATTTCTGTAAGTCGACATTTCCAACTCAATGTTCTGTCTGAATTACTGGTCTATCGTCCGCCAGGACCCTCGAAGGAGTTAAGGGCCGCATTAATTGAGACAGTCAGTTCTCTAGCTATGAGATCTGCCAATTTCAGCATTATTGGCGACCTGAACCTGCACCTTGAAAATCCCCATGATTCAGAAGCTGTTAATTTTTCCGCGGATCTAGCGGCTTGTCAGCTGCTCCAAATGGTTCATGGCCCTACACATTCTGCCGGCCATTTGTTAGACCCGGTCTTCTCCAATCTTCTTCATCTCTTAGTTGCTACCCCCATTCCTATAAGCTGGTCTGACCACTTTTTGGTCCCCATGACACTCTCGGGGGTTGAACCCCCACGGAGGGCGGTCCACAACCTCTCTTTTAAACACCCCGGGCATAAATTAGACATCGATCACCTTCTTGCCATCCTTATGAGGAGCACGCCCAGTCTGTCAGAAGATCCAGACACTGCATATAACACACTGTCGGATTGGCTACTCCGCCCGCTGGATGCACTTATTCCTGCAAAATGGTCTAAATGTCGCAACACTAAATCCAGTCCCTGGTATAATGACAAACTTGCCACCATGTGCAAAGCATGTAAGAGGCTGGAGCGGGCTTGGAGGCAGGATTATGATCCGATCCGGAAGAGGTGCTATCAGGCAGCCATTAAAAAATACCATAGGGCTATTCAGTCCGAACGGGTAGCCTACTTTTCTGACAAGATTAGGAGCAGCAGGAACCCCACCAAGAGTATTTTCTCTATACTCAAAGATCTGAAATCAGCAGGTGTATCTGCAGCGCCCTCGATCACGTCGGATGAGCACTGTGAGGCTCTCGCCACCTTTTTTGTCACCAAGGTGGAAAACATCTATAAAACCTTTCCTCAAGCCGCGACGTGCCCTGCCCCTACGTGTCGATCTCTATCTACTCACAAGCTGGCCACGTTCCCGCCGATCACCCAGGACGAGCTACGTGCTCTGTGCAGCAAAGTTAAATCGGGCTCTCCTGTTGACCCTATGAAGCCCGAACAATTGATGAAACTGCTACCCGTGCTTCCTACACCACTGGGTCAGGTGATCAATATGTCTCTGTCCATTGCTATCGTTCCCAGGACCTGGAAGCAAGCTAGGGTCATTCCTCTGTTAAAAAAACCAACCCTCGATGCAGCCAAACCTGAGAACTTTCGACCTATCTCTCTCTTGCCTTGGGCCTCTAAGATCTCCGAGGCCTACATAAATTCCATCCTGACAGGCTTTTTAGAGGAGAACAACATACTGGATCCTTCTCAGAACGGCTTCCGGCCTGGCCACAGCACGGAGTCTGCTCTCTTAGCTGTGACAGAACATCTGAGGGCAGCACTGGATGTGGGGAACACTTCGGCACTGATCCTTTTGGATCTCAGTGCCGCGTTTGATACCGTTTCCCACCAGATCCTGCTGCAAAGGTTGAAGGAGGCAGGAATTGTGGGTCCTGCACTGGATTGGTTTACCTCCTTTCTTTCAGATAGGACCTTCCAGGTAATGGCCCCCCCTTTCATCTCTACTGTCCATTCTATCAAACGAGGTGTGCCACAGGGCTCAGCCCTTAGCCCTACACTTTTCAATCTTTATGTGCAACCACTGGCAGCAGTGGCCAGAAGCAGAGGGCTTACAGTTGTGTCTTACGCAGATGATACACAGCTGGTTGTGGCACTCTCCGACAACTCTGTGCGGGATGCCCAAAAGTTTCAAAGGGGCCTCGCCGCCGTCGCTGAGTGGATGACTGCCAACTGTCTCCAGCTCAACGCCAGCAAGTCCGAGGTCTTGCTGGTAGGAAAAAATCCTGAGCTGTGGAGTGAGCGATGGTGGCCTGCTACCCTTGGTTGTGCGCCTGTCCCTAAACAGGTGGTGAAAAACCTCGGAGTCTGGGTAGATCCGGCCCTAAGTTTTCAAGTTCAAACCAAAAACTGGCAGGGACGTGCTTTGGCATACTGCGGGGTCTCAAACCGCTGTTAGGCTTTTTCGATCCGCCCATTAGACAGGTTATTGTCCAAGCCTCCGTCCTATCGAGACTGGATTATGCCAGCTCGCTCTACCTGGAAACCAACAAATCTGAGATTCTGAGATTGCAGAGGGTCCAGAATGCAGCTGCCAGAATTCTTCTCGGCCTTCCTAGAATTTGTTCCACCACTAATGCTATCCGTCGGCTACACTGGTTGCCGGTGGCTAGACGCGTTGAGTTCAAGGCCCTCTGCATCACTTTTAAAATTCTGAATCTCTCTTCCCCTGGCATTTTGGCCAATCTGGTGTCACCTTATCTTTCCACTCGCCAGCTCCGCTCGACTAGTCACCATCTGGTGGTTGTTCCCCGGGTAAGGAGGGAGCGGGCTGGTGGGCGTTCCTTCCATGTTCTGGCATCTAAACTCTGGAATTCTCTGCCTCTTTCCATCCGCAGCATTAACAACTACCTTGCTTTTCGTAAGGCCATCAAGACCCATCTTTTCCCTTCTCCGTAGGCCTTCCATTTTCAGCAGCTTCTCCTTCTGTTGCTTAGCGCCGGGACGCCCCTTCGCTGGGGCAGCTGTGCACTCTACAAAACGTTATAACATACCATAACATACCCGTACATATATTTAGTAAATATTATTTATTATTCCCATTTCAATTTACGCTACATTGGGGATGGTCCTCTATTCCCACTCCAAACTAAGGGGCCCATTACGATACCCGGCGTAAATAAATCCGCCAGGCATGGAAGCGGCAAAAATCCGCCCGCACACACCGCCTGAACACCGACCACGCCATTACGATTACACAAACCGAAAACCGCCATCGGCGGAAAAAGCACACAAAATACCGCCCGCCAACGTCCGAGTCGGAGTCAAACCGCCCGCCACGGACGGAAACACGCATGACAACACAAAACCGCCCGCCCTCACGGCCGACACACCGCACGTGAAATTACGATCGCACCGACATGAGCGCGGAAAAACCACAAATATACCGCCCGCCAGCGCAAACAACGCCGATGAGAATCGACACGGCAGAAGCCATGGCGCCAACGTACCTGCACAGAAACCATCCGCACACAAAACCAATAGCACACAACATGGCCAACAAGTCCACACAGCAAGGCACGCACAAATACACAAGCACAGTACACATCCCGAAAACACCCCCGGACAAACAAAAAATACAAAGGCCAGAACCCCAGACACAACACACCTGAAAACAACAGACCATGAGGACACACCCACATAGGTGAGTACAAAAGCAGCACTCCCACAGACCACAACCCCTTGCTACATTGCAAACCAGAGAGGAGAGGAGAGGACACAGTGACACAGCAAGGACAGCAGCACACCACAGAAACGCACACATCACAACCACCACCACCACCACCACCACCAAACACCGGCACCACAAACCCCTGCACATTACACAACACACACCGCACCAGCACCACAAACACCATGGCACCACAAAGAATGCCCAAGTTCACGCCCATGGAGCTGACGGTCATGGTCGACGAGATCATCAAGGTGTACCCACAAATCTATGGGAACATGGTCCAGCACACACCACTAGCCACCAGAAACAGAATGTGGAACCGGATCGTAGACCAGGTCAATGCAGTCGGGACCCTGCCCAGGAACAGAGTAGAAATTAACAAACGTTGGAATGACGTAAAGAGCCTGGTCAAGAAGAAGGAGGGCAAAAACAGAGAGCTGGCTGCCGTCACTGGCGGAGGGAATCCCGCGCTCTTTAAGACCTTCAAAGCGTGGGAGGAGAAGGTGCGAGTCGTAATACATCCGGAGATCCTCGCCGGATTAGCAGGGGAGTGGAGGCTGGTAAGTACAAACTAATGTATACCAGCACACCGCTATGTACTCACATGCGCAACTACCATGCCACAGCTCCCAGGGACAAACACCCCCATGTCCAGCACACAATACACAACACATCACACACACATGCAACAGACACCACCACACACAGCCCAAACCGAACAACTGTAAGATGCGTGGGGACATGTGTACACTCAGCCAGCCACGTAACCACCAACAGGTCCCCAAATATGCCAGAAGCGCCACAACGAGAACCCACCACACCCATGTGTCCGCCACAGCTGCACTAACCGACAAGTAACAGGTAAGTGGCAGGAACACAAAGTGCAGTGGGTGGGAGGGTGGACAGCCCAAGTACAACACACACCAGGCCCCAGTCCCACAGCACAGCAAGGAGGAGCATCCCCCACACCCCACAGCCACGTGTCAGCCACCGCAGTGCACAACGACAGCCGAAAGGCAGACATCACGGTCCACAGCAATCGGTGTCAGTGGGTGTCCAGCCACCCCCACGACCCACAACACCCCCCCACCCCCACAGACCTGCAACATGGAGCACCCCCGCTTAGAGCCATGTGGCATCCAGTACAGTGCACGCACGAACAACTTGCAGGTGGGAAACTGGACAGGGCTGGATTACTGGAGGCATGAGGACCATAACACGACCAACACATGGGACATGTCACGTAGCAGACGAACACGCAGCACCGCCCACCGTCACGAACAAGTGAACAATGTGCACACGGACATGAACAACAGACTCACACCCCACATGACCCATCACAGACATAGCAACACCCAAGGAGCCACGTCTGCATGCACAAGCCACACTGAATATAGTCCCACACGGCAGCCACTGTGCAACTCATCACACACAACCGAAACACCATTGAAGTCCTGTCCATGTAGCCCCTACTGCCTGTCAACCACACACCCCACAACTACGCCAATGTAAGACAAACAACACTAGACGCAACAGAGCGGAACAACATAAATGCACACGAACACCACTGAACCCATCAAACTCACAGACACACCATGCACATACAACATACCATCCATCCCATCCGTCAGCCCCAGTCTCATGAAAGGCATGTCATCCGCACAGCTGCCACACATACAGCAGTCACGCTAAGATACATGCCCATGACCAACCATGTGCCAGAAGTCAATTAAGCGCACGACACACTGTGAGCAACAACACACAACATGGGCCACACCCCCCGAGCACTGCAGTGATGCACATGGCACAGGGCAGCACGCACACCAAGGAGATGGGACAACTGCAATACGTTGGCTGGCACACAACTATCACTCACTCATAACGATGCGTCCAATGCCATGTCCAGTAATCACAACAGACAGCAAATATGCAGGCCATGTCAAGCATGCACACACCTCAAACCATGCACTGTCATGCTGCCACAACACATGTCACGTTCGGCACCCATGGCTCACAGCATGTACCCCAAAAGCATATTCCCTCCCAAATGCGAATCTGGGGCATGGCCCCCATGTTGCCATATGCGTTCCTAAGCGTTCCATTTGAACCCCAAAAGCATATCCCCTCCCAAATGCGAATCTGGGGCATGGCCCCCATGTTGCCATATGCGTTCCTAAGCGTCCCATCTGAACACCAAAAGCAAAGTACAAACCAGACCCAGGATGGGCCAGGAGCCCGCATACACCAGAGTCACAATAAGTAGGGGCACAGCAACACACCCATCGGCATGGCCAATCCGGTCCCATGCCACATGTGCACAGCACACAGTCCCATTGCCAAGCACACACAACTACAGATGCTACAGCCACACACACGCCTCCGGGAAACCCATGTACGAGATTGCACGAACTGTCAATGTCAGACGACAAATACATACTTCGCCAGGTGCAACACAATAACAAATCTCATTCTCTCCACAGGTGACGAACTGCTGGATGCTGGGGATGGAGCCAGCAGCCAGCACAGCCAGCCTACAAGCCCCCAACGAGGACACACGGATCTGGAGGATCTGTCCTCCTCTTCGGACACGGACCACCAAGCAGGCCCATCTGGTGTGGCAGGGCCCAGCCGCTCCCCAGGACCCCTCCTACCCACCAACCCATCATCCAGGGCTGCTGAACATTCCCAGCCCCCTGCTGCCACTGTCGTTGCGGCCACACCCACGGTCATTGTGGCCACTACCACTGCCGCAACCGCCACCATCGCCGCACCGACCACCACCGCCGCCACCACCGCCACGTCTTCGCTGGCACCAGCCCCAGCGCAGGTGGTGGCCCGGCCGACTGGATCCACCCTGGGAGCCACAGCGAGGACCGTGGTGAGCAATGTGGCTAGTGGGCAGGCCGGTGGCAGCAGGACTGGTAGGAGGAGCAGGGTCAGGGAAACGCCAGCCTCCCCTGGGAGCCATGGCCTGCCTCAAATGGCCAGAGTCCTTGGGGCCTATGAAGAGGCCCAAGGACAATGGGTCCGGTCTGCTTCAGACACGCGTGAGGTGCTGGGGGTGCTGAGGTCCATGGACGCCCGTATGGGCCAAATCGTGGACCTCATGGGACAGCTGGTGGTGGCGGTGAGGTCACAGCCAGGGACAGCAGCTCCCCTCCGCCACCACCTGCCGGGGCGCAGGGTGGAGCAGCAGTGTCCAGTTCCCCTGCGTCCACAGCCAGTGAGCACACCTCAACCACCAGCATGTCGCAAGCAGGCACCCCCTCGCAAACGTGGAAGGGGCCGTCCGAAGTGGAAACAGATCTCCCGGGAGGACTTCGCACGCTCCAAACGCAAGTGAGGCAGCCAGCCAGCCTTCCGCCAGCCTTCCTTGACCAGCCACTGCATTGACTTGGACTACGATCCCACTCCACACAGCCATCTGGATGGCATGTGTGTGTTGGACTATGGACATAGAACCAGTGGGTACACCCTGATCATCACGCAGCCATGACCGACAGCTCATTGTCACTGCACGCACCACTTTTGTCATCACCTTACACACAATCACATGTCACAGTTTGTAATAAATGCACCTTTTTCACTAACTGCTGTTTGTGCCCTGTGTTTTATTTGTACGGAATACAACGGCCACCTTGGGCGGAAAGGCACCTGATGCGTGGCATGGCAATTGAATCCGGAGGGCCTGTAGGGACCTAGGGGTGGGAGACAGAACAGGAGCACATTCAATGAGTGTGTCACACACCCATCACACAGTACATGTCAACAACTACAAGCAATGTACACACATCGCACAGAGCAATAGGGCACAATGCCACAGCCACCAACAGTGGCATACTACCCTGGCCATGGAGCGTTGACACACAGCACGCAGTGAACAAACGGCCACCCTGACACAGCACACACACACCTGCACAGATACAGCCACATCAGCCGTCGTACATGGACACTCACCGTCAAGTGAAGTAGCGGGCGATGAGCTGCTGCCGCACATTACCAGCTTCCTCCTCTCCGCTGTCCTCCTCACTCGAGCTGTCCTGGTCTGCGGGCTGGGGCCCTGGTTGATCTCCGTCATCCACGATGAGGGGGATCTGCTTCCGAATGGCCAGATTGTGCAGCATGCAGCACGCCACCACTATCTGGCACACCTTCTGTGGGGAGTACGCCAGCGCACCCCCGGTGCGGTCCAGGCACCTGAACCTGGACTTGAGGAGGCCAAAGGTACGCTCGACCACACGTCTGGTCCTCCCATGTGCCTCATTGTAGCGATCGTCTGCTGGGGTGCGAGGATTCCTCAATGGACTGAGCAGCCATGCCCCATTCGGGTACGCAGAGTCACCTGGGTGTGAGGGACACAGAGAACCGTTGCAATTCCAACTGGACAGGGGACAGCATCGCACAACCAGCACGCTACACCACTCCACATACTCACCGACAATACAGGCACGATCCTGTTGCATATTGGACATCAGTCGTGGCAAGATGCTGTTGCGCATTATGTGTGCGTCATGGGCCGAGCCTGGGAACTTTGCACACACGTGGGTGATCACCATGTCCGCAAGGCACACCACTTGCACATTCAGGGAGTGCGTGTGCTTCCTGTTGCGGTACAGGTGCTCAGTGGCCTGTGGTGGAACAAGGCCGACATGTGTGCAGTCAATGGCTCCAACGACGTGTGGGATTCTGCCAAGGGCATAGAATGCACCCTTCACTGCCGCCAATTCACGAGCCCTGGGGTAGCGGATGTACCTGTTTCGGTACAGCATCATGGCTGCCAGTACATCCCTCAGCACCTTGCTGAACATGGGCTGGGACATCCCTCCTCCAATGCCCACTGTGTGCTGGAATGACCCAGTGGCGAAGAAATGCATGGCAGCCATCACCTTAGCCGTGGGGGTGACAGCAGTCGGATACACCCTGCGGGGACGGAGATGGGGTTCTAACATGGCACACAGTCGATGCAGGGTTGGCCTGTCCAGCCGAAACTTCCTAATAACCTCTGTATCGTCCATCTCCGCCAGCAATTGGTATGGGCGGTCAATGTTCGGTCTCCGCCTAGGGACAATGGCAGAGGACACATGTCAAAGCAACACGACACATAGCAATTTCGCATACACATCACTGACATGACTGAGCAAGCACATGAGCCACAGCCCAGCTGTCAAGCTGGGACGGCACGGCCACAATACACTTACACAGGTCTCCCAACAATGGCAATGGCTAGTGATACAAACCACTGCCATGTGCATGCACATGGGGATCTAGGCCCCAATGACTTGCGGGGCGTGCTGATGGGGACTGACTGCATATCCGTCAAGCGGCAACGCCACGGCAACATGAATGTCTGCTGAGCATGGAACTGCTTCCGCGGCTGGATGAGTATGGCACACGACGACGACGATGTGGGCACAGGCTGAGCGGCCAAAACAAGTGGGACCTGTGGCACGAGGGGATATGAGACAGTAGTAGGTGTCAGCACTGCACCCTATGTACAGCACTGTACGGATCACACCTCCCGAAACATTGACAGGTGTCCACATTGACAGCCCCATGCCAAGACGGCTGTGTGCTTGCAGTCACACGTCACAGGTGAGAGGTTACATTGCACGTGCCAGGTGGCAGACGTACATAGTGGGAGCTGGCATGTGTGTGCATGTGTCTCCTGTTCAGGATCCACCAGATGGGCGCTGACTCTGTACTGACCATTGGACACAGCATGTTCCGTGGAAGGCTTGTGTGTGTGGGATGGTGGCACTGGATGTGCCTCCGTTGGGTGGGGGGCCATGCACAGGGCGGGTACGTCGATGATTGCGCATTGTTGGTCACGGTGGGTGCACCAACTGAAGATGTGTTGCCCTGTGTTCAATTCCTATGTCCGCATGATGATGGACTGTAGATGTGGGCAGACTACACATTGGTCGATGTGCTGTCTATATGCATGTGCCTTCACACCAGGCACAGCTGCCCCTGCACATGTGACCCCTGCTGGACTCGCTGCTGGGTCTGTGGAGCTGATGCACCTTCTGCGCGTGGGGCGGACAGCTCTCCTCACTTCCCTCATTGCGCATGTCATGACTTTGCCGCAGGTGACATGGATCATGGAGGGCCCACATGTACGCGTGGGTAGGCTACACATGATTGTACACTGGTCGCCACCCCCAGTCAGTGTTTCGAATGGGAAGGTTGTCGTGCTGGTGGTATGTTCGATGTGGCGGATGGGCGGGCCTAGGTGCGGGCTTACATTCCGGACATGGGGGGTAGTTGGATTGGCGACTAGTTGCAGTACACACGGGACACGTCTCTTCCTTTCCACATCTGGGTCATCCCTTGTACTTACTGACAGTGATACAGTCATCTTCGCCCCAGCCCTCATGTCCTCCCTCGCTCCCCCAATATGCATGCTCACCTGCGAGGCTAGCGCCTGCACAGGCAGCCCCAAGCTCGCACCAGAGAGGGCAAGGAGTGTATGTGTGGGTCCAGTTGCACGAGTGGGCTGTCTCAGGGTATGATGTGTGGCGGGACGCCGTCCACCTGCGTGGTGCCCCAAATGGAGACCCGGCCTGCATGGACTATGCATCACAGTCTTCGCCTTCCGGATCCGCCACCTGCGACACCCAGTGGCTGTGGCTGCCCTTGCGGCCAGGCCGCGTCCGTCTGCGGCTGATGGCCCACACATTTACTCTTTGGCCTCTCTGGGGAGGGCTCGGGGGTGGTGGCGCACGCGCTTGCACTTAGTCGCAATGGCATGTGGCGTGGTTGGTATGATGGGCAATGGATGGGATGGTGCGAGCCACCTCCCGTGACGTCAGTGCTGCTCGTGCTGTGGTGCGTCCCCCTACACTTCCATTTGACTTGTGCCATGCTAGACGTTGAGGTTCTATTGCCTGCGTGATATGACCAGGAGGAGCGCGAGGAGACCTCTCACACACCATGCTCCACTGCCATCCCGTGCCCTGTATCGCCTGTGCGGATTGACTATGTTGGGGTTACACCTGGTCGACTGGGGCTGTGTGTGCCTTGTCAAGGGGCATGGCGGGCGCACAACAGGATCCAGCTTGTCCACAGAGGGTGGGCTGAGGTGCGCCTGGTACCGCTTTGTACGTGTGCCCGGCTGCTGTGCACACACGTGTTCACTCCCCCCGACAGGTGTCCTCTCACGATGCCCAGGGAAGCGGTGGTGTACTGTTCATGACCCCTCCCAACACGGCGTGCTCCAACTTGGCATGTGCGCATCTACCCGTCGCACCCACCCACCTGAGCACTGCGTCCATACGACTTCACACGACACATGTGTGTCTTCCACAGTAGTGCTACTCATTTGCGTTGACATCCAATACCAGTGGACTACATGGTCATGTCACGACTGCCGTGTACTTCACATACTCTCATCCTCTCTCATTCGTACTTGTGAAATGAGTCAGCGGAGACAGTTTTGGTTTCAAACATTATATTGAGTCTTCTGTCCTCTGTGATGCAGTATAGTGGACACTACTGGCAGCGGAATACATGTTGAGGATATACTGAGCATGATTGCAAATGGGATAGGGTGTGGGGTTACATGTGATTGGCTGTTGCATGTGGGATGTGGGCTTCAGAGTGACATCTGCTTGGCCAAGGCTGTGCTAATGTACATTTACGTATAGCTGCGGAGCTGCGGACTTTGACACAGACGGTATACATGTAGCCTACCAGACCGCTTGGCATCATGGGCACAGTCCATCTCAGTTCCATGTGACAGGTTTGCTGCGGTTGTTCCTCATGCACGCGTGCATGTGAGATGACATCAGGGCATGTACTTGCGTGCATGCAGCGGCGTGCCACTTGTTGTTGCACTGTGGTGGTTACTGGACATGTCACAGTCACTGGGGTCGTGTTGTTGTTGTATGCACTTGTCGTCCATGCAAAGGTCCTGGTATGGGATTCCCGGGCGGGGGTGGGAGGGTGCAGCACCCACAGACTCCAGGCGACCTATTCATGTCCACTGAGCGGTGTGTGTGTCCATGGGCGCTGGATCCATGTCGTGTCCTGGTTGTTCGTGCAGTTCCGTCCATGTGGGTGCGATACACAGAGCCCATGCCACTGCCTCCCACGATGCATGCGGTGTTCCTGGATGTGATGGGGAACAGTGTGCATGTCCCGGTCATATCCGATGTCATGGCGATGTCGTTGATGGTGTGGTTACAGTTGCCGGTCGTTTGGTATGGCTGTTGTGGTGGTGACTGGCCAGTCCGTGCGGAAGCTAAGCATGGGTGCGGGGTTGGACATCATAGGTCACTCGGGGAACCTGCGTTGTGGTCCGACGAATTTACAGGTTGTCAGGTATGCGATGCCGTCCAGCAGGGCTTCCATGTCATTGGTGGTGTACATGTTTGCCAGCCAATGTAGCGGATGGTGGCTGTCAAGGTGTTGTTCGTAAGTTGTCCCTTGGAGGACCATGATGGGGCATGCTGGGTGACATTCGATGTAGCTGTTCTCGATGATCCGTCGTGTGGAGGCACAGTGGTCCCATTTCAGTGCGGGTGCGATGTTGGCCACATACGCCATGCCCCCATAGGCAGAGCAGGCCCTGTCGTGTGCGTCCAGAGGGAGGAGTAGTGGTAGCAGGTCCGCCTTCAGACATGCCGGGTTGGAGAGGCATATCTCGACGGGATGCTGGTAGGGACACCTCCGACAGTAGAAGACGGGCATGACGCAGCTGAACAATGTGATGCGGTAAGTCAGTCGGTAACTTACGTTCAGCAGGGACAGGAGATCGCATCCCAATGTATGGAACAGGTTGGTTTTGTACAGCTTGAGCTGTTCGGCGTAGTTGGGTAGGTGTGTTGCGGTTGCCATTTCGCAGCGGTTCGTTGAGGTGGCGTGCTCCGGCTGTGTGTGCAGTCTGCAATGTGCACGCTCCGAGGTTGCTGTGAGCTCTGTGTAGTCGTAGGGAGACAGGACTTGTGTTCTGTTGGCTTGTTTGGAGGACACGGGCCCTCTTCCCACATGCTTCTCAGACAGTTCAAGGTCAGTGATGTGTGACTCCTTCCAATTAACTTGCATGTGGCCGACATGGGGGAGTGTTTTCTTCTTTCTTCCCCGTCCGTTGTGTGCTTCTGTGATATGCGCTATCTGCCCTGTGGTCGGTCTCCTCGGCATGCCTGTGTTGGTCTATTCTTGGACAATGGCTGTATTCACCGGCTTCTGTCGTAGGGCTGTGGTTTCGGAGTTGGAATGGAAGGTCATTCAGTGCTGTCTGCTCTCCCTTGTGTGGGCGGCAGGCTGCCTTTCCGCTCTGCGTTGGGCCTTGTGTGTGAATGTTATTCTTGGGCCACCTGTTGTCGGTCCCCGGGCTCTTTGGTGTTCCGTTTTATATGTCTTGTTCATATGTGCAGGGTGGTATGGGTGTTTCTGTGTGGTACTGGCGTTCCTCTTCCCGAAGGGAGCCCTGCTTCTCCTAGTTGGTGTTGCCGCCGCTGTGTGCTACGCCATGTTTGTTACACTGGGGTGTGTCCTGCTGTTGCGTGTCTTCACTGACATGTGTGCGTCGGTTGTGTGGCGTTGGGTGTTGTCCGTGAATTGGGCGTTGGGGACATGTCTGTGGCAGGCCTGTCACGTGTCATGTGCGTTCGGGGTGGGGCTGATGTGTGTGCTGCTTGGTTGTGTCCCTGTGTCTGTGTGCGACGCATGCATGGCGCTGCGGTTGGCCTCTGCGTTGTGCGCATGTGTGGCGGCGTCATCGGCGCTTTGGGGCCGTGACGGGGTGGTTGGTTCCTAGTCCCAGGTGGTGTGTACACATGTGTTCCGCGATGTTACGATTTGGCCTGTGTGTCATATGTGGATGCAATGGTGGATGTGTAGTGTACACGCGCTGGTGGGGGTTGTCCGCTTTTTCCGCCCTTGCACTGTGTGCGCTGTTTGCGTGCACTTGTTGTGTGTGTGCCTACCTGCGTCTCCGCGGTACGTTGCGTCCTTGGTGGTGCATCAGCAGAAGCATGGGGAGGGCCTGCAGTGCTGGATTCATGCTCGGGGAGCCGCTTCTTCGTTGTCCGTGCTCGGCATCCGTGTTACCGCTTCGGTTTGTCGTACGGTATCTCTTGGCCATGGGAGCCGTTTGTTTGCGGCATCGTAATTTATGCGCCGGGCGGGGCGTGTTTCGTCGGACGGTGTGTGTCAGTTGGGCTGCGCCGCTACGTGTACGGGCGCACTTTGATGGCGGACGGTGTTGCTGGCTTGCCGGCGGTGTTTGGCCTACTTTTCGCATCGTAATTGGACGGGCGTGTGGACTGCTGCGTGCCGGCGGTAACTGGTGCTTTTTGCATCCGCCAGCACGG